>VWPU01002693.1:0-10544 GCA_013398955.1 Callaeas wilsoni | reverse complement strand
GAACCCAAACCCCTACAATATGTCTCTATCACCCCATAAACAGAGAACTTAGCGTTTTATCAAGCTTCTCCTGTAAAACTTTCTTTCTCCTGTACATATTACAGGCTTCTGATTTTAAGTCTGTGTTCCCAAACAGATATTTTGCTAATGTTCTTTTCAAAAATTCCACAACTCTTATTTCATGATGCTATCTACAAAATGCTTTTCAGTCATTCAGACTGAAACAGTGGTTTAGACTTCAGCTGATGTAACAGCTAATATTAAAAAATCACCAATTTGGTTTGTACTTAGCTGAAGTCAACAGAGATAAAGATTACCAGCGACCTCACAAGTCCTGATCCTCCAATTACTGTATTTTTGATAATGATGTATTTCATGGATTGTTGACACAGCGACATTGAAGCCAAGACTATCAGCTCCATTAATCACTGATGAGAAAGTAGCTGACATCCTTCAGTGAGTACTACACTACATTTCACTAAGGAACATCACTCATTAAAATTTACATATATTCTGAAACATTTATTTGATTAAAAAAAACTCCATAACTTTCATATGCTTAGAACAATCTCCCAAGAGACCAACATACTTCATGCACCTAGTCAATTTATTTCATCTCAAGAACTAATTAATTCACTTTCTGGCACATTTTGTTCAAATGCAAAAATAGAAATCCTGATTTGTAAAACAAAAAGACATACATATATCAACACATCAGGTGATGGGATTAGTTTACTCCAAGGAGCAATGAGCTATGGACTGGATTTTCTTTTGTCTGCTAGTTATGACCAAATACCTCTTTGAAACAAAATGATGCCAGTGATGGATTTGAGACAGCTTTGTGTCAATGACAGAACAAGATGCACAATGATGAATCATAAAGTATCCAAAGTATGACTGCTCAGTTGTTGAAGGATTTCCAGCCCATGTTGTTAGGTAGAAATTTCTGTCAAGGGTTGTCAGGTTACAGTTCTAATGTCCACACGGTTCAAGGAAGCCCTCATTCTCTGTGGAAAGAGCAGCCTTTTGCCACAAAGTTGCCCTTTTGCTTATCCTCTGAAAATCTGGCTAACGTGGTCAAGTTAGGGAGCTTGTGCACATACACAGTAGAGTGAAGGGAAAAATCAAACAGTAGCTGCTCAGAATCAGTAATTTGTGACAAAGAAATGATCTGAAGATTCAGCTGTGGAAGAGGTTGAACTGGCTGAACAGGAATGACAGGACAGAAGGACTCCCTATAAGGGACTGAAGTTTCCCTTGGGAATGAGACGTTGCAGAGTTCTCATGCAACAATCCATCACTCATGGACATGAGTGCTCGAAGGCCAGAGGCTACCTTTCGGCAGCAGAACTGGGATGGAGAATGGATCCAATATTCGGCTGATGCTTACGAGATTGGTACCGCTGCATCTGTATATAAGGAATGGACTCCTGCTGATCCTCTGTGTGCTCCAGGTAGAACAGCTTATGGTGATAAGATTGTCCAGTGCATTGTATATTAAATCTTTTATATTGAAGCTCAAGCCTGTGTTTAACTCAGCTTGAGGCATGCAATAAAATTTCCCTAACAAGAGGCTTGTGAATTAGTGGTTAAAAACATACAGATTCAGCCTGCGCAATTAACCAGACTATAAACATGATCTTTCCACACAAAGGATGAGTTTCTTTCACCCACAGTTATGATATAAAACTAATTTTAATTTGATGGTGAAGCTCTTGGAAGTTTCAGGCACACTAGAGATCTCTACTGGGGTGTTCTGTGAATATTTATAAAACATTTTGGGTTAAATTGTCTCATATTGTGTACTCAGGTAAGTATCCTATTGTATGTGCCAGAAGGACAATACTAATTTCTCTAAACATAATCTATTGACCTTGTTTTCTACACTGAAAACAATGGAGAATCACCCAGACTGAAATAGTCAGCTGAGTGATCTGTAAAAATAAATTTCCTTAACTAAAAACAATTAGGAATGTAATACTGAAGGCACAGTTCTCACAATGACTAAGAGGTAATTACTAAGCTTGTTCTGTATCTGATAGACAAAGACTTTGAAAGGAAATTAAATCACTGATTTCTTGTCCTAGAGTTAGATGCCAAATGAGATCATATAATTACAGATGAATGAATTTTTATCCTCATTTTATACATAAAATCATGTCTAGCATGCAGATTGCAAATGCAAGGGAAAACAGAATCTTATGTGTTTATTTCAAGAAATAACAGTGGAGATTCACTTTGAGCACACAAAGGCTGATACAGTCTTGTAGCTCTAGGAAGATTCAAATTATTCAACCCCAATGAGCCCATCTACATCCACAGGAAAATTTCACACGAATTTAAGCATGCATCACCAGGACCCTCTGACAGGAATTAGCATCACAACCACAGAAGGAATGCACTGATGACAGAATGTGATTTAGGAAGGTACATAACCACCAGATTCCCATGCTGGTCACATCACATCTTTTTCATACTGTCCTGCCTTAAATAGCATTAGTTCTTTAAATTTCTTTACCCATACAAAAGCCTCCATCATTTCTTCATTCTTAGTGGCATAGTCACATTCTTCACTGACAGCTGCTTCTCATATTTTAAAAGACCTTTCAAGTGACACTCTGATTGTTATATGAACATGTACATTTCGTGACATGAGATTGAGAACAATGTAACCAACATGTCGCTACTAAATGGAACAAAAAAATGCTATGTTCATCTACCTCCACTACACCTAAAAAATTCCATCTTTCATCAAGAAAATTGAGTCTGCTTAGTCCTTGATGTGCTATAGATGGATTTCTGCTGAGTTAATCATGGCATTAATACCAAAAAGCCAAGACTTACCTTAGTGCTGGCAACTTTGTGTTTAAATCAAGGTTATGGAAAATGAGAGCAATGAACCTCATGGAACTGAAAAAGCATCCATAATAGTAGCAGAAAATGAAGCAAAGTCAAGTCCCTGAGAACAACAGTAAAACTTTTGAAATTCACGGCCTTATCAGAACGTGGTATGCCACTGTGAACAATTACAGTTTTATGGAAATTTTTGAGACGACAGTGACTGAAATTTTGCTTAATTTCTCCTAAATTTTATCTGGGTCATAGCCACGAAACAATACCTGAGGATCAAAGGACAAGCAGACCAATTTCTTTTGTGCAGTCTATATTGTGCATAGGGTTATTATGACTGTTTAATAAAATCAGCTACCTCGCCTGCTCACCAGTGCGGGCACAGCAGTGCATTTCAGCAACTAGACAGAAATGCATTCAGGGAAGATAAAGGCATTTTGTGCATGCAGGTGTCCCTTGCAAACAAGGAGCTTTAGCTCTTCATAAAAAGACACCAGGATCTT
The DNA here is from genome assembly GCA_013398955.1 of Callaeas wilsoni. Lineage (NCBI taxonomy): Eukaryota > Metazoa > Chordata > Aves > Passeriformes > Callaeidae > Callaeas > Callaeas wilsoni. Next base: position 7,191 of record VWPU01002693.1, on the reverse strand, counting down.
GCAGTAAAGTGTGAGATATAAAGGCTGTGTTTGTGTGAAGGAGCTTCACTAGGTAGAAGATGCTCAGAGTGCCACAGCCAAGATCTCATTGCTATAGTCAGACTTGCACAATGCTCTGTAGCAGAAACTGTTTCTTATGGCATCTGGTCACTTCTTGTATTTTCTCTTTTAAATAAAATAAAATCTGAGCCAATATCTAAAACCTTTTCCTCGTGTGGTATTGTGGAAAACACAAGGCCGTCATAAATGACATCCACTATAAAGCTTTTTCATAATACTCTTCAGCTAACCTATTTTTGAGAATGTTTTTACCAGAATAATTTAGCTGTAACTGAAAACACCTCATTGAATCAGTAATTTGGAGGAGTGCAACAAATAAATTTCCATAAGCTGTAGTATCCTACACATCCTAAGATGGGGCAAGTAAAGATAAGAAACTAGAATGCAAGTGTGCCAAAAATGTGGTTTAAAAAGGTTATTTGAAGTGGCAAGTTGTTACAAGTCCCTACTGACTTTTAATTTACACATTCTGATAACACCTCATGCTAGGCCAGTTTAAACTATTCAAAAGGAGTCCACCATACCTTTCTTGCCTCCAGAATTCAAGCAATCTATTTGGATGACTTGCTGTCCACTGCGATGGGAAGTAAAAACTGCTACTTATGTTGCAAACTAATAGACTGTCGTAGCTATAGTAATGCTCTCAAATGGAGATATCTCTGTTACTTACCAATTTACATGATTTAAGAGCTCAGTAAAGCCTTGAAGAGTAGCTGTTTCTAGGATATCTTGTGATTCTGTCTCTACAAATGCTGTCAGAAATACATACTGCTCAGTTGAACCAGAGCTTGACATGCACCAACACACTGAGATTGTAAGAACTACTAAAATTTAGAACTACTACATACTTAGTTGTCTGTATGAATCTTTTCACACTACATTAAAAACCACAACAAGCAAATTAATGGATTAAGGTGCACCTGGTTTGAGAGTAAAGCACGTTAAAGACAATGCCCTCCAGAAGCTAGTTATGAGAACAACTGTTTCAGCCATGTGTATCAGCAGGGCTAATATTTCAATTGTCCCTCCCAAAGTACACATATGGCAATTATGCTACCAGTAATTCTGCCACTCAAAGGTTTTCTGGTAACCTTAGTCTCTGAAGGCAGTCTAGAAAGAGCTATGTTTCAAAATCTTTTCACAGCGAAAGGTTCAGCTGCTGGTTAAAAGGATTATCAACATCCTACATGTGTAGGATGGTTTAGACTGGTTTTGAGCAGGTATTATTAGGAATGATATTAGCAAGGACTACCAGGGAATAATGATCGCATTCAGCAATCATTTCTGAGGTTCCAAAGTTTGTTTTTTAATCTAATTTAGAACAAAAAATAAAGCTGTATAAATATTCTTTCTTTTTTCAACTCAGACCTCAGAGCTGAGGTCTGTATTGGTGCATGCTGAAATTTTGTTTAGCTGTAATTGCTTACATGTGTCAATCAACAGACTGATGGCTGGCCAACAGCCTCAGTATAACTAGTTGAAAGCAGTCTGACTATAATTAGTTTTGCTGAGTCAGATCAGTCTCTCCACCTCTTATCTCTCCAAATCAACAGAAGAGGAATATGAATAGGGGTTACTCACACCTCAGCAATTTTAATTCTGTTGCTTTTTGGACCAACTCAGTACAGTTGGATTCATCCTAATATGGCTGCTGAAGGAACATGAATAACAGTCCTAAAAGCATTTTGCTTTGGAAGATATAAATAAGAATACCTCTACTACACGCAGTTTAGACTAGCTGAAAATGAAGCCAATGTGGACTATCATAGAGTGAAGAAGAGTGCAGTAGAAATAAATATTTCCTGTCCTGACATCTTGTTAATTTCATACACAATTATAAATGCATACCTATTTCCTTTTTTAAAACTATTTCAAATCTATAAAGTAGGAAGGGACCAAAAAGCATCAAGTACAGCTCCTGGCCTTGCACAGGACAGCCCCAAGAGTCACTCGATGTGTCAGAGAGCATTGTCCAAACACTTCTTGAACTCTGTCAGGCTTGNTTGGTGCTGTGGCCACTTCCCTGGGGAGCCTGTTCCAGTGCCCAACCACCCTCTGGGTGAAAAACCGTTTCCTGATAGCCAACCTAAACCTGCCCTGACTCAGCTTCAGGCCATTCCCTCTGGTCCTGTCACTGGTCACCACAGAGTAGAGACCAGTGCCTGCCCCTCCTCTTCCCCTCACAAGGAAGTTGTAACTGCAGTGAGGTCTCCCCTCAGTGTCCTCTTCTTCAGGCTGAACAGACCAAGTGACCTCAGCCACTCCTCATACAGCTTCCTCTCAAGGCCCTTTACCATTTTCATTGCTCTTCTTTGAACACGTTCTAATGACTTTATATATTTTTATATTGCAGTGACCAAAGCTGCACTCAATATTCAAAAAACATGTAAGACTTTTTTCCTGGAAGGAGAAAGACAGTATGAAATTATGATGGTAGAAAATGCTGCAACAAGCAAACTGAGCTGAAATTAGGCACCAAATTAAGAAGTAGTTAATTTTACTGTCCTTATTTCATGCCTATAGTTATGGTATCCTTTCAGGAAACAAGCTGTTATATACTAGACGTATTTTACTGAGCACAGAATGAAGAACAGAGAATTGCTATATATGAATCTCAGCTCTGTTTCTTCTCACATAATTTTGACTAAAACGTATTTTTTCCTCCTCCAACATCATACTAACAGCAGCAGTTGCCTTACCAAGCCCTGAGAGCCTTGTCTGTGATAGAGCATTATGTGCTAGTACCCATGGGGGAGGAAATTCCACTTAATTCCCAGATGTTCTTCTCTTGAGGGTGACGTGGGGCAGAGGCATTTAAAAATGAATAAAGTAGGCATAGAAGATGTTGTAAATAGACATTGTCCAGTTTAGAAAACGGGGCACATCCGATAACCCCTAAATATGGTTTTTAGAGATCATCCTAAGGTGCAGCCATGCCATTAATTTGAGTCCACAGCAATTTTAATCTAGTATGTGTACCCTCACTACCCAATTCCAAATGAAGTAAAATACATGCATATCTCAGAATGAGAATCATAGTGTTTCAGATTCATATGATGCTATCCAAATGAAAAGTGTTCTTTGAAAGCAATTTGCACGTTTTGAATAATAAGCCATCCCTACTTTCAGAAGACCTTACAGAACTTAACATCCCCTGTATTTCTAGAATAAGCTCCTACAACAAACCCCCCCCCCCAAAAAAAAACCAAAAAACAACAACCAAAAAAACCCCCAAAAACACCTCTCTAAAAAAAAACCAAAACACACCCACCCTATGCCTGTAACATATTAACAATATGCTTCACTAATTAAACTGAAGCTGTCTGGCTTCTGACAGCATGGAGCTTGAGAGGATTGACAGTTTAGATTAATCAGGACAAGTACAAAACACAGACTATCATGTTAAAACTTGACCACACAGATGCACATTGACTTTACAAGATTTGACATGAAAAGCTGAATGTGCAAAAACACTCAATCCTCCTGAAGGTACTTTTATTTGGACTTGTAAAATTAATTGCTCGCTTATAAAAAAATGAATTCTCAACAATCAGCACAAGGGTAAGATTGACTGCAAATGTCATCAAAACTACAGCTACAGCTGAAAAGCAGTCCAGCAAAGTATCTTTTCCTGCGATGAAGAGAGCAAACAATGGACAAAAACCCAAGAACATGAAGCAGGGAGACAAGCAAAAATGGTGAACAAAAGAAAATCAGTCTTAAAAGAGAAACAACAATATTGTAAATAACCCAAGGCTTTAATTTTAAACAAATGAGCTCTCAGAGAATGGGGATGGTAATGTGCTGAAAGCAATAATTAATCAAAGTTCACTGCTATCTGCACCTGAAGAGCCATTGTGAATAACTTTGAAGCATTTGCGAAAGGAGTTCAAGAAGACCGTATCAGTGAATGAGAGTTTATATTATTAACTGACATTATTAGAAAACAATAATAACTAATTTAAAGATAGCCTCCTAATTAAACTTGGTGAACAAGATTATACTTGCTATTATTGAGCACTGTCTCCCTGGAATGCTCATTTCCCTTTTTAAGGGTGATATTGCCGTATAAATATTTAAGTTATTTAGAAAGTAACTGAATGTAATGGGATTCCCGGGGAAGGTATATATGTTTTTCAGGAGACAAAGACCAGAAGTATACAAGTGCAATTAAGTTAATTACCTTGTTAGAGAAAGATACATATACTCCCACCACACTACCGCATTGCTCCATCTTGCATGTGCTAACCCTCCAACCACAAAGCCAAAGAAAAGTTACTAACTCCGTGTTTATGCCTCAAATCCAAGAACGCACGGCTGTTCCGATACAGCTCCTGGGTAAGGCGGTGTCAGCAGAATAACCCTGAGCAGGACAGTCCTGCTGTGAGGCACGTCCACCCCACCGTGGGCCACTTCAGTGAAGGACACAGAGGAGGGACCCCGCTCCGGCGCGGTGCGTGGGTCAGCGGGCTGCAGGGGAGCACAGGTGCACGTGGGGCTGCAGTGCCTGTTCTGCAGCAGGACAGTGGAGGATTGAGGGTGTGCAGGGCCCTGACAGCCAGGGAGGAGGTTTGTGATGCTCAGGGCCTGTAAGGTGAGGCGGTGTGTGTGCAGCTGCGGGCACGTGCAACTGCACAGTCTTCCGTGTGTGTGTGTGTGGATGGGAATTGTATTGTCCCAGGATTTGCTACAAAAGGGTGCCTGGAAATTTGCAGGTGTTTACTAGCTTTTGTAAGTGTTTAGTATTGTGGGATATATGACTTTGTTGCTGCTATTGGTACCAAATATATAACTCAGTGACTTCAACTTAATTCTGTGCTGTTAACACAAACAATTTTGATACTGATTTGATTTAAACCACTTCAGCAGAACAATTTTTTTCCATAATGTGCTATAATGTGTTTCTTTTATCAGAATGACTTAACTTGAAACAAAAAGTCCACACTATGAATAGACAGATTGTCTTAACACAACACCTTCAATACAACAACTGAACATACAGTTTTCTCCCCAACCACACACAACTGCTATGCGATTTCAGACACAGACACTTTGTCCCTTGGAAACCAAGTGTGATGGTAATGTTTCACATGATTTAAGATCAAGTACGTATTCCATCAGTGACTGAATGGTGTGCAGCTGTTGCATTTATAAAAGCCTTTAAAAGAATAATACAGCTAAATAAGCTTTTTGTCATTCTGCTTAGATCCTGCACACATTTATAGGTGGTGTCTATATACATACTCACTAAAATATTAACTTTCTTATAACGATACCTAAAATGAAGTAAGCTGTGGGTTTTTGGGGTTCAGAGATGCAGCGAGGTAGGAGTTCAGAGCGAGGAATGAATTATTTATTAAATTTACAATACCATTTATATAGTTTAGTTTTACAAAAAAATTGAACAGTGTTCACACTTCTCTTAGGGTGATTGGTTAAAGTCTTAGACACACACTTAGAAATGTTTTTTCTTAATATAATGTACACAAGGTCAGAAGATACCAGATATGAATGCTATTTACAAAAACCCTATCTGTTGTTTACATAGCTTACACAGCAAAGGAAAAGTTCTCACAGAATGAATGCAAGAAGAGAAAATTTCCCTGCTAACAGCATTTCAGCATCCACAATAAGCCTGTAGAGGAATAACTAAAATTACTAATAGAAAATTAATTTCTTTAATGACTTTAAATAAGGTATTCTATGTAGTTACAGACAGAGTTTTGTTTCTTTTCTGTTCTCATTTTTTAATGGTACATGGTGTACATTTAAAACCAAACCAGCAATTCTGCTTAGCAAAAAAACCCTTGGAGTTGTTACATACAGTGTTTAGTATTCTTTTAAGTGGATTGATATTGGCTACCATTTGCTTATGATATTAGTAATTAGTGAAAAGCACTAAAGTAGAAATGAGGAATGACTACATTGTGATAACCAGAAGCAACAACAGGAAGTGGAAAGAAAATTATTTGGGAGTCCCAGCTATGAGAAAAGACCTCAGCAAGAAGGTGGCATCAGCAAAGGTGGAAGCAATCTAGTTACAAGTCAGTCTTTTAAAGGAAGCAGGAGGAAGGTTTATATCATATATACAGCAGAATGCAGCTCTCTGGAAAATGGAGGAAGGCAAGTGGATTTTAGAAACGCAGTTAAGTGGAAAACAGAAAAGTAGAAGATATGTTGGAGAATAATGCAAAGGAGAATAATGCTGTAGGAAAAATACAGATGAACGTAAGAAAGAAAATAGAAGTGCATAATATGTCAATTTCCATTCCTCAGATGTTACAAAAGAAGTTGACATTGTTTAATAGAGCAAATGGACTATGTTTTTAGATTTTTTTAAATATAAAACCGCTTTAGTTTATATTGGAGATAAATCTCACCTTTTTTAGCCAACTGCCTGCTCTTCTTAGTGAAAAAAAAATTGAATTTGTGTCTTAAAACCAAAAGAAAGCTTACAGAATGCTCTTACATAAAAGGGTAAATGGCATTGAATTATTCAATTTCTTATTAACTCATATTGTTAAATTTTTATTTTTAATTAAAATGCAAGGATGTGTCATTTGAAGTCTACAAACATACAGAGTCTACCTCCTTTGTTAGACACCTTGAAAAGCAACTTACAGTTTTTCATGTATTGTGATTACATAGAATTTCTCAACAGAGGTATATCATATTAAAAATCAAAGCACAGTTAAATCAGTGCCATCTGTGGTACAGAAGGCTTATCTGAATAGGAATTAGTTTATTTTAACAGAATTAAGTCATATAAATTATGGTAGCACAAGCACTAGTGTAGACTAACAAATAAGTCCACACTAGACTAGCAAATAAATCTACACTAGGTGGTTCAGGACTTAACTAGACTGATGTGCACTCCAAGAGCTCTGAAGGCACAATTTATTATACAGGGAGCAAACTGAGTGATCATATTCCAAACGATATTTGGTTTATTCGCCATCATGGATCATGCTGAAGAAAGTGAAATTAAGGTTATAGTATTTAATTTCTGTTTAAAGGAAAAAAGAAATTCTTAATAGAGGGATGCTGTTTATCATATATGTGCTTGAAATGTTTAACACAAGTGCCGTAATGAGACAACTTTACAGATCATGGTGTCCTGGGTTGCAGTGT
>VWPU01002687.1:0-16083 GCA_013398955.1 Callaeas wilsoni | reverse complement strand
GTGCGCTGGGGCCCCGCCACGGGCCCGCCTCTCCGGCAGACCCCGCCTTCTCCGCCCGAACTACACCTCCCAGCGTGCCCCTGGCGAAACCACCCCATCTCGCGAGACCGCGCCCCTATAAGAGCGCCCCCGCCGCCCTGAGTAATCTCCGGCCGTGGCGGATCCCGGAGGCTCCGGTATGGCCGCTCCGGGCCTGGCCCTGCTGCCCCTCGCCGAGCCCCGCTGAGCCCCCGCCATGAGCTCTGGGCAGCCCGACGCTCCCGGTAAGGTTCCCCACGCGCTCCCCGCCGGCCCCGGTCGGGCGCGGCGGCGTTCGCTGAGCGCTGCGCTCTCTCCGCAGCGCTGGAGCCGGGCGGCGGGGCCCGCTCCGGGAGGATGTCGCTGCCCCTCGGCGTCCCACGCCGCGCCTTCAGTTACGATGATGCCCTGGAGGACACGGCTCCCATGACGCCGCCGCCCGCCGACCTGTGCGCCGGCGTCCTCTGGAAGCAGCCGGTCATCCCCGAGCGCAAGTACCAGGAGCTCTCGAAGGTACGGGCCCGGCGCTGCTCTGGCCCCGGCATGTCCTTGGGTACCCCGCAGCTCTGGCACCCCTTTCCTGGCATTCCCCTTCTCCCAAGCATCCCCGCCGTCCTGGCACCGCTCCCGCCTGGCTGGCGGTGCCCCCCTGCCCTCGGAGCAGGACCCTCGGGAGGGGCTGGGGACTGAGCCTGGCATTGCTGCCTGGCCCTTCTCTGGGCACACAGAGGTGTGGGTGGGACAAGCGTGTGCTGAGCATCTCCTTTGTGTTTGTGGTTAAAAAAACCCCTGCAGCCAGGTGTAATTAAACTAGAGCATAAGGATGGTTTAGGTTGCATGTAAATCCTTTACAATAGGGTGGTGAGGCACTGGCACAGTTTGCACGGAGAAACTGTGGTTGCCCCATCCCTAGAAGTGTTCAAGGCCAAATTGGTGGGAGCTCTGAACAACGTGCTCTAGTGGAAAGTGCCCTCCGACCATGGCAGGAGGTTGGAACTGGATGATCTTTAAGATCCCTTCCAACCCAAACCATTCTGGGATTCTATGCGTTGAGTGCAGGACCAGCACTTTTAAATTTAGAGGCTGTTTTCTAAGTTTGAAATGAAGCTAAATGTTGTTGGATGGAAGTACAGAACTCTGCATCCCTTTGAGCTTTACCTCTACTTTACACCTCCTTGGTTTTTAAATTTCTTGTGGGAGACAACTGAAAGTTGTGGTTTGGTACAAAAAGTAGACTGTCCAGTCAGGGAACTCCTGTTTTGGGAGGAGGAAGTCAGCGTTTCACAGGATTTTTTTGTTTTCTGGCATTTATTTTATCCTTCTTTGCTGAGGTCTTGTGGTCAGTGGTAGAACTGTGACCGCTTGACACACTGAGCAAGAAACATGTAAGGAATGAGGTGGGAAAACAAGTGGTTCACACCATGCTCTGCTCTGTGACTGCCATTCTGTGAAGAGCTGGTGCCTCAGCTGCCTGTGGAAGGTGCTCTTGGTGCTTTTGCCTGGTGGACTTTGAAGTCCAGTTTGCATTTAGGAGAAGAACAGATGTTGTGGTTTCTTTCCTGTTGACCTTTTTGTACTTGAATTAATAACTTGTTTGCTCTGAGCCTGGTAGGTTTTCGAATGTTGGATGCAAGTCACTTGTTCATTGCTGTGAATTCTAAGGGTCTGAACGTTCCTGGGCTGCAGTGAGCACAGCACAGGCATTTCTCCCGTGGGATGAAGGCTGGCTGCCAGAGCAGCATGGCCCTGTCTCACTTGTGCAGTTAGAGATGTGTCCTGTCAGGTGCTGAGATACTTTCCCATCTCAAACTGTCCCCTGCTGCTTCCCCACAGGATGAGGAAGGGGATGCCAACATGAAACCTGTCATAACTCCTTCATCGTCCACAGAAAGCGTGAACAAGGTGCCTGTGGTGAAGGCCAAGGCCACTCACATCATCATGAACTCCCTCATCACAAGTAAGAGCTCACCTCTCACGCTCTCATGTGGGGGGTGGGCACTGAGGGTGCTCCGGCTTGGTGGTGCCTCTGGGTAATTCCTGGAGAACTCTTGGGTTCAGACTGACTCTGCTCTGGTGCTGTGTGAGGTTGTTTTTTGAAGGATGTTTCTAGAAGGAAGCAATGAACTGGGGAACAGGCCACACGTGGTGCTTCTGTGTTTCCAGGGGCTGGGGGAGGAGTGCAGAGTTTGTTGTTTGCTGACAGAACTCTGCAGTCCATGTTGCTGGAGTGCAGAGGCTGCTGCTACTCTGTTTGCTTATTAACTTGCAATTTCTGAATGGCAGGCAGAGCTCTACCATTAACCCAAGTGGTGAGGAGAGCTGACACACTGTGCTAATGGAGCACTTGCTGGCACTTGTTAGTTAATAGCAGCAGCTGCCTTGCTAACAGCAACACTTCAAAACATAAATCATGATGCTTTGAAATAAAATTGGGTCAGTTATGTTTGCAGAGAAGTTGTGCCCTTTTGCAGTAAGAGGAATTATTTCTGTGGTAATCTGTCCATGCTGACTCTTCTTTCAGCAGCTACAAATAACAGGGATGTGAAAATAGCTTTAATATGGGAAGTGTTACCTGTTTTAAAGAAGACAATGGGCTTTTCCAGTAACCTTTTTGTGCTGTGATTCCTTTTGACTTTTCCCCTTCCACTAGGGAGTGAACATCTTATGCTGGGGCTTGGAGAAAGTGTTTGTGCTTTTCTGAATTGACATCAGTGTATTAGATGCTGGCTCTGTATGTGGTTGAAATAATTTATTTTATCTAATCTAAAATCACTGGGAGTCTTTAAAACGTGATCTGCAAGACTCCTTTGAATGTAGTGGGCCACTTAAAGTGTCCAACTTATTGGGTTCTTGTAGATTTATGAAGTTGTGAGTAGGAGTGATGCAGTGTCTGGGGTGAGATGGGATTAATTACAGGTGTTGCATTTGTGATATATCTGGTGATTTGAGACAAATCACTGCTCATCTGATTTAGCCCTGTGTCTCAGGGTAGTTGTCAAGTCAGAATATCTCACCAGCTTCATCTCTCTGCCTCAGCTTGTTACAACGTGTGAATTGATGAAAAAAAGGGTTTGCATTCAGTTGCTGGAGCTGCCTTTGCTAGAACTGCTTGTGGTGGTGTTTATGTGTGAATTTGTGCTCTTTTGTGTTCCAGAGCAGACTCAGGAGAGCATCCAGCGCTTTGAGCAGCAGGCAGGGCTGAGGGAAGCAGGCTACACACCCCACAAAGGCCTCACCACTGAGGAGACCAAGTACCACCGAGTGGCTGAGGCAGTCCATGTAAGGCTTGTTTTCCATTGGATTTCTCCATGTAGGATGTGTCTGATTTAACATTTACCTGGTGACATAACTTCTGGAGTGTGTTGCCAAGACTCTCCTTAAGCTGCTTCCTCTGAAGGCTCATTGTGTAGAAAAGTTTACCCACCTTTATTTTAAAGCTAATATTAGCCTTTGTAGTTTCGAAACAGTTTTTTTTTTCTGAAATCTGTCACATTTCACTGTCATGTCAAACTATGGCAGTTGTTGTTCCAAGTGGGGACAACCTTACACAATCTAATTTCTTGCTGCCCTGCAGTTGATTTCTTTTGATTTCTGTGTGTCCTAAGAGAACTTGTAAACTGTGCATTTCCATTGTGGAAGTTACCAGATGTGCCTTACCGAAAACAGAGGTCTTGAATGAATGTGTTACTGCGGGCTACTGAGCTCTTAAAAAAAAAATCTTGCAGTTGGAGTTTAACAGTCAACTCTTCCAGTGCCTTCCCATGAGGTCAAAGTTTCAATAACTGCGTCTGTGAATTGCATTAGTGTGGCTTGAATAGCCACAGGAAACATTACAAGGTACCCTGTGTATTTTGTGTTTGAACAGTAACTGCCCTTCAAGTGACTTCTTCAAAGTTTGGTTTGTACGGTCCAGCTTGTAATAACGTGGTTTGCATGCACCTGGTTCCTGTTTATTTTGTCCAGGTTAATCTCTGTTCCAGAGCAGTGTTTCCACCCTGGTGTACCCTGATTGCTTCACAGAGTCTGGTACTGCTGACCTTGTACCTTCTGTGACAACTGGTCTCACCCTCAGTAGAGAACTGGTGGGACTGAAAGCTCTGTTGCTCTGAAAAGTGCTGGAGACAAATGGATGCTGTGGCATTTAGAGCTGTTACCAGGTAGCTGAAGTGAGCTCTGCTGCATCCACAACCTCCCTATGAGTGCTGGTGTTCCTTCCTGTAGCCTGAAGTGAACTTTCAAAACGCTTCTATTTGGTGTGGAGAGAAACTTAAGGGGGTGGATGCAGGTATTGTAGCACTGGGTACAACTTTAGGTGGAGTGGCACTTGTGCTTTTATCACCTGTGATAGAAACAATTGTCTGGTTTTGACAATAAAGCTGGCTGTTGTTTCTTGTGTCTGGTATTTAAGCTGTGTTGCTTCTGTTTCCCTTGTGTCTCCTGACAGAACCTAAAAATGCAGAATGGAGAGACAACAAAAGATGACAAACAGAATTCTTCTGCTCAGTCCACTCCAAGCAGCACCCCCCACTCCTCCCCCAGGCATAAAAACAGGTACTCTGCCTCCTTTGGTTTCCTACAGGCTCCTGAGGTGGGAGCTGCTACAAATAACCTTCTTATCCAGTGAGGGACTGTATGGGGTGAAATTCAGAGCCTGCTGAGGATTTGTGTTGGGTAGATCCAAATGTTGGAAGCATGTGGACCTTGAGCATGCATATCTTATCCTGGGTGGTAGCAAACCTGTTAAGATTTCTTAAATTGCCCTTGTTAACTACAGGGAAAGTTCCTGACATAGTGGGGTCACTTGAAGTATTTATTCTCACGTTTTAAACATCTCAATGGTTTTTCTTCCTTAGGGGCTGGTTTAGTCAGGGATCCTCTACTTCTATCACTGGCTCAGACTTTGCTATGGAAGGTGGTGGGGACAGATTGCCATCTGAAAGATGGAGCTTTTTTGGACCCAGAGCTGTCCAGAAATCCACCAGTGATACAGGTATGTCCTTGAAAATCTGCCTTGCCAAGAGCAAGGGGGGAACTGTCACACAGCAGACTTGCTGGCTCTTTCTGGAGCCTTACCCTGCTTGCCTTGTTACTCTCCAGGACCACCTTGGGAATGTGTATTAGTCATGTAATTTCTGTGCCTAAATATAGAGCGGTTGGGTAAAATCTGTGCCAAGGATCTGGAAGTAGAAATAACTTACAGTGAGCTGCAGTGGAAGGGGCAGGGTGTGAAGGTGACAGCTTTTTACTTTACTTCTCTGATGTGTGATGCAACCAGGACTGGAAGTGCCAGCCCTTGATGTGGAATAGGCTTCAGATGATAGGAAGCTGCTGGAATTTGCATAGGCTGGCTGTGGTGTTGAGTGTCAGTGACACTGCTCACTCCTGGCAGCAGTAGGAAATGGACTTGACTGGTTTTCCTGGTTTTTACTGGGATTTTTTTTTTTCATCAGGAGGATTTACCATTCAGTCCTATAAGGGTGCTCAGAAGCCATCCCCAATGGAGCTGATGCGTGCTCAGGCTACAAGGATGACAGAGGATCCAGTCACCTTCAAGCCACCCAAAATGGACATTCCAGGCACAGATGGGAGGAAACAATCTCCACGTTCCCACAGTATCAAACCTCGGGATCTGAATGTGCTTACTCCCACTGGGTTCTAGAGGAAAGCTTCCAGTGTCTTTAGCAGGCTACAGGGTGTCTTAGGCTCTGCTTCCCTGTCCCATGTGCTGCAGTAAAGTAGGAAAGTCTCCCTTTCCAGCTCTTCATCTCAGAAAAAGAAACAGTCATGATTGTCCTGCTAAAGCCAGTCTTGGAAAAACTCCTGCACCAGTCCTAAACCAGTGTGAACCGTCCTGTCTGCTGCACTGCACTGGTTTGGGCTGCCAGGCTGCTCTGGATGTGCTTCCTGGTGCACCACACCACAGTGAAACCCTGAGCCATGTTTTTTTGGGACAGGATTCCATGTGGTGTGTGAGCACCTGGCTCGTATGCCTGGAGTCTGGTTGTCTTGTCCTGCTCAGTGCTGAAGAACCCACAGGAGGGACTGGTTCTGTCAGAGCTCAAGCAGAAAATGATGTGAACAAGCAAGGACTGAAAACTGGACTATTAACTGCCAGAAGGAAGAGGGGGGTGTGTGGTGGGTCAGCATAAATGTGGCACTCCCTTACTGTCCAGTGTGACCATGTTTTTTTGTTCTTGGAATGTTTTTTAAAGGGAAAAGGGACTAGAGACCATTCTAAGATGTTCTTGTTAGAAAGGCAGGGAGCAGAATCTAATGGAGCTTGGAAGTAATGAGGAAGAATTCCTTTTCTTCCAACTCTTCATGTTCCTCTAAGAAGGTGGAAGTAACCAAAGCTGGTGTGGCTTGAACCAAGTAATCCTCCTCTCTTTTTTCTGCAAAACAGCACTGTCCTGCCTTCTAGACAGCAGATTTGCAGGTGTTCTGGCATTCTGGATGCTGCTTGATTTGTTTTTGTTGTGGGTTTTTTTCCCCCCTAGAATCATGTAGAATGTATTAGACACCAGAAACACTTCTCAGACAGGGTATTTTGTTTTATCAGCATTAAGTGTGTTCTGCAGGGCTTGGGGAGGACCGAGGGCAGACCAAGGCTGAACATTCCTCCCTGCTGAGGTACAGCTAACACTGGCTTTCAGGAAAAGTGGAAGGAACTCCTGGCTACTATCTAATTCCTTAAGCATGATAGGCAGCACTGCTCTCTAATCCTCACCTGTGCTGTGGCAAATGGGTCTCCTCAGGTCTGCTCTTGATCTCACAACCGTGTTGCAGAGTCCCTCAGCCAGCAGCAGCCTTGCATCTGGAAGTGGAAGCTTCCCTGTTGCCAGGACATTATACAGAGGTTACTTAACAGGGGGTAACTGTTGAGCTCCGGGGTTTCTGCCTTCTTAAACCAAACACTCATCCTGGAGGGTTAGACAGGGTTGGCTCCCTTGGCTGGCTGCTGGCCCCTCTGAAGCAGCACATTTTGTAGCACTGCTTTCTCTCAAGCTTCAGCAACACTGCCAGTGATGTGTTGTGTGAAAGTCCACACAAACCAGCAGTTCTGTCACCACTCATTTGCACCTTGGCAATCAGGCTCTCATTTGACATTAATTTATTTGTTGTCTGTATTCACGTCTCCTAATGTGTATGTTTGTTTGTTACAGGATAATAAAATCCTTGTGAATGGAGGTCCACAGTGTGTGTTGGTGCTGGCAGAGCATCTGTTGGAGAAATGTGGGGCTGTCCAGTGATTGTGGGGTCAAGGTTCTGATGGATAAGGCTCTGGCAGCACCTCACTAGGGTGAAATATTTGCCAACAAACTCCCCTTTGACAGGGAGACTGGGTTTACAGCCAGGCTCAGTTCTGTCTTAGGGCTTGTGCAAATGAAACTAAACATGAAGTCTTTGTGTTTTCTAGATCAATCGAAATTCTTCATGTTTCTGAGATTTTGTCTCTTGTTGCTTGTGTGCTCTGTTTCCACCTGTACTGTGGAGGTGGGCACAGGTGTGGGAACCAGGCTGGTATTTCCCTAGAGGTGCCCAGTTCCCCTCTGGAAAGTTGTGGTTTGGTGCTGTTGTAGTGTTTTTAGCTGCCCTTTAAAGTACTGCTGATTGATGGAGCACATGATTCACCTGGGCTGGGGATGTCTGAGCTCTGAATGCTGGTGTTCCCCGTGCTCCTGGAGTGTAAGCTGAGCTAAAAGTCATGGAACAGATTCAGGTACTGAGGTACAGGCTGCTGCTGTGGTCCTGATTGCACAGGTGAGTGTCACAGATTGGGAAGGCTGGGGTTAAAACATGGCATTGTGGTGTGAGCTGACAGAGTTCTGCATTTCCTTCGGGCAGGGCTGGCACCAAGATGAAAGAATCTTAGCAAATACGAAAAGAATTTATTTTTTAAAGTGTACAAAGTGCCTTGTAAAACTGCACAACGAGGCAAACTTGAAAGGAAGTTCTGAGACAATGTAAACCAAACATCTTTCCAAAGAACTGTGTAAACAAACCCCCATGATGCTGAGATTGCAGCATGAAATGGGGGTTTTTATATTGAGAACATGAAGTTTTGTCTCCCTTGCTGCAGTGGTTGTCTCCATCAGGTACCTGTGACAATGTAGAACAACTCCTGCAGCATGAACAATTTCTCCTGGATTTGTGGGGGAAAAGGCTGCCCCAGGGCCTCCTGCATTCTGCTGATGAAGTCATTCATCTTCAGCTGAACGTCCAGCTGGCTGATGTCATCACTGTCCTGGAGCCTGGGCTTGGCCTTCTGAACGATCAAATCCATCCGGTCACTGAGGGAGCTCCGCAGGTGGTCTGCAAGAGGAAATGCTGGTGAGGAGAGACAACAGCCAAGGGGCTGCCTGAGCTGCTGGGATGGATCCCAGTGTGCCACAGGCAGTGCTGGAAACAGAGCTGATCCTCCTGTTATCCTTGATGGTTCTGCACGAGACTTTGGGAAGGAGGAACTGGCTCCTCCTGGAGCTCATTCTGCATGTGGAGAGAGTCCAGGGAATGGGAAAGGGGCAAGGCTTGTATAATCCTTGTCTTCTGTGTGAATGGCAAAATGGGCAGCTGCAAAGGAGTCTCCAAAGAGCCCAGCAACAATGATTGTCTAGAGCTTCAGGGAGAGTGAGACTTTGCATATGTGATGGTGGACTCATCTGCATTCATTCATGAGAGCCTTAACCCTGGACTAAAGCACCTGAAGTTGGAAGAGACTTCTGGCAAAATAACCTTAAGGAGTTTTACAGAGTGTTTTGTGATTCTGCCACTCTCCTGGGATCGGGAGTGCTGCTCTTTCCGTGGCTGCTGTGGGTGGTGCTCCCTACCCAGTTTACTAAGAGCTGAAAGTGTCCTGGCTTGCCCAAAGGAGGGCTTTGGAGGTGGTGAGGGATCTAGAGGGGAAGCCACATGAGGAGTGGCTGAGGTCATTTGGTATGTTCAGCCTCAAGAAGAGGAGACAGATCAGACCTCACTGGGGTCTACAGCTTCCTCAGGAGGGACAGCTCCGATCTCTGCTCTGTGTGACAGTGACAGAACCCGAGGGAATGACTGGAGATGTGCCAGGGGAGATTTATGTTGGCTGTTAGGGAAAAGATCTTCTCTCACAGGGTAGTGGGGCACTGAACAGGCTCCCCAGGGAATGGTCGTGGCCCCAAGGCTGCCAGAGCTCCAGGAGTGTTTGGACAATGCTCCCAGGCACAGGGTGGGATTATGGGATGTCTGTGCAAGGCCAGGAGTTGAACTCAATGATTCTTGTGGGTCCCTTCCAACTTGGGATATTCTGTGATCCCTTTGCCTTCTGCTTTTCTTCCTTAACCACTCTTATTCTTCCACCCACTGTGCAGCAACTTAGACAACAGTGGGTACAAAGCACCCTCTTGTGTGCTTTCCAGTGCTGAGAAGTGCTTCCTTCCTTTAGGAAGAAGGCTATTTTGCACGGGCTAAACATGGCAAAGCAAGTTGGGTGCTCTGATTGATGCAACATCACTTCTTTGACTGCTGAGAATAGTTACTATCATGGAGGCACACTGTCTTTCTAAGATTCAGCGGCCATGAGTCTGAGAGTGATGAGAAGAGAGGAGGAAGAGGAATTTGGCTGTTCTACTGCAGCCTTTTGATGAGACTGTTTGTTAGGGCCAGAACAAGCACTGCTTACCCAGTTTTACACTTTGGTAACTCAGCAGCAGCAAACTCAAATACTGTAGCATCTCGTCCCACCTTTGCCATGTTGCTGTTTCATCCTAGGACAGGAGATAGTATTTGGTTGTTAGAAGTTTCCTCAGAGGAAAACAAGTCAAAGGAGAGGTTGGACTGGGTACCTGGAATTGTGGCAGCACAGAGGAATGGCTCAGGAAATACAGGATCTTGTCCAGAGACATGGACGAGGTTGTGGGCACATCACAGCTATGCTGGAATAACAGCTCCAGCAGTCTGCAGCGCAGGAGCTGGCTCTCCGTGGTGTTTAATAAAGCTTCCCTGGAACACAAAAGGAATTTACTTTGGGGGAGAGAGCACAGCCTTACCAGAGACAACTGTTCTAGCATGTTCCTGCTGTGCTGCTGACCCAGTGCAGCTGTGGGGTGACTGCAGGGGCTACCCAGCCATGCCACTGAAGACCACCAGATGTGGTGAGAGACCTTTGTTATGCAGCTTGGCCATGGCCATGTTTTCATCCTCAATGTGACCTGCAGCAGCTGGAAGTGAGTACAGCCACTAAAGCAAACTGAGCTGCTTCACTTCACAAAACCCATGTTTGCAATGCCCAGCAGCCTGTGTGGCAATGGCTCATTCCTGCTGACTTGCAGGGAGCCCAGCGAAGCAAGGGTGGGATCAGGGGCAGACGGATCTGTATCTGTGCTGGGCAAAGCAACAGCTTGGTTAGAGTCAGTTTGGCTTGGCTGTACCTGGTGTGTGCATAGAGTTCTGCTGATAGGGTGTGAAGGGCTGCCTGCTGGGCATTGCAAAGGTGGGTTTGAAACGCTTGAGGGCCTAGCAGTCTCTTGTTTACACCAGAGCCAGTCACGCCCTTGTGCTTTGGCTTCAGATTTGCATTTCTTAAAGAAGCAAACAAAGGAAATCAAGGCAAAGCTGTAGGAACTGCATCACATTTCTGACTACCTGGTTGCCCGTGGGAATCAGTGGTGTCTTTGCCAGTGCTTGGCTGTGCTGATGCACAGTGCTGCTTTTCAGACCCTCTTTACAGTTTTAAGCTCACAACTTTAACAAGTGGGAGAATTGACTGTTCTCAGCAACACATCACCTGCTCAGCTGGTGATGTTGTATCTCCATGGGAGACAGCCATGCTCTTGCTGCCTGGCCTGTCTTTCTATACCCTGTAGAACTTTATGCATCCAGACTTGGATGTAAATTGGGAATAAGACCATTGTTCACACAGGCAAATGCTGCCTTGCACACGCTTGTCTCACCTTTGGCTCCTCAGGGGGATATTCAGTATGTACGGGAATATGTCATCTGCGATCTTACGGGAGCTGCAGGTGGGAGATCTGTCCACTTCCACTGCCATGGACAACATCCGCTGGAGCAGGAGCATCACCCTGGGTGAGAGGGACAGTCAGCACACGAAAATGTTGCCCCTCAGCTTGCCAAACAAAGCCTTGGGGGATGGCCCCTAGTTCAGCCTCGTGCAGTGAGTGACACGGGAATGCAGTGGGCCAGGTTTGGTGTCTCCTGAATCTGATGCTCTTGCAAGCAAAGCTCATCCCCAGATTGACCCTCAGGAGGTCTCAGTGGCTCTCCTGACTGCTGGAGCAGCGTGGGGCTGCCTGAACTGTGGGCCAAGAGCTCCATCCTTACACTACATGCAAGAGGATGACACAACCAGTTTCCTTCCAGGTGAGGGTCTTTTGCTCACCAAGTCTTATATTTAACCCAAAGAAGAACCAACAAAGCTGGTCACAGGTACAGCCTGGCTTCCCTGAACTGACAGAGAGAGAGAGAGACTGGCTTCTGCCTGACCTGGGTCCATGATAATGCCAGCAGGGAGTTTGGAATTCTGGAGCTTACTTTTGGGCAAAGAAAGCTGTCTGAGCCTGGTCTGTCTGAGCTGTCTGAGTGCTGGCCAGCCTTGGTGAAGATGAGCTGTGTTCAGCCCTGGCTTCTTGCAGCTGCTCCCGGGGTTGGGAGAACCCGACTCCTGTAACTGCTGCCACCAACCACTTGACCACTTCCCTGGGACAGAAACAAGAATTTTATTGGGGATGTGCCTTGTTTTGCTGTGTTCTGAACTCTAGATCCACTTGGAGCTTGAGGAAAGACCCTGAGAATGAAGAGTATGTTCCACCCACTTGGACAGGTTAGGGAGTAGTTCTGTTGAGCAGCTCAACAGAGGAGCTGATTTGTACACTTGCCCACAGGACTGCCTCCTTCTCAGTCCTGTCCTAAGCAATGCAAATCTGACCTCATTCCTGGGAAAAGCCCACTCTGTTGTGACTGGAAAGGTCTTGCATCATCTCTGGTGGTTTGCTTCTGTAAATCTTTTCCTAGCCCCTATAGCTGGCCCTACACTTCCCTTTGTCTCCCAAGTCTGCTTCTTGGAAAGTCTAAAAGTCTGACTGGAGTCTCGACAAGCGTTCCCTGAGCCCCTGCCTCTCAGCTTCTGCTTAGAGAACAAGGAGGAGGAGGTGTCCCTTACTTGACATTGTTGAAGCACAAGTCGCATGAAAGCACTTTCTTGGCAATTGACTTCTGCAGCAGATGTGACTTCACATTGTGCTGGAAGTCATCCTCCAGGGTCTGTACCACGTACTGCAGGAAGAGGAGCCGGCCGGGGGGCTTCTCCTGGGGGCACAGGGAGAGCATGTGAGTCTGGTGGGGCCACAGGCTTAGGAACACCAGGGAAGTTGGCTGTCTTGGGAGTGGAATGATGTATGTAATGGAGGAGTAGTTGTAGGAGGAGCTGCCTGGCTCAGGCAATAGCCTGAGGGGCATTGCCGGGCATTGCACTAGTGCTGTGACCCAGAGAGGGTTTATCTGTTGCTGTGCCTTCTCCAGTGGGACAACCTGCCTAAAAACTGTGCAGAGGGTTAAGGGAGCACTGTGGATAAATGTGGGATTCCCACTGGCACTCACTGTTGGACTGGCCAGCTCTGCAGCAGAGCATAGCCAGAGGAAGCACTTGGGCAACGCTCACCCTCAGGCAGTGTGTACTGGATGATCCCTGCCCCATGCCACACACACGGTTCCAAGTACCTGGTCCTCCATGACGAATTTCACCAGTGTCCAGTCCCATCCCACTGTGGCGACGTTGGCTGGATGGAGCCTGCAAGGACAGCCCTGTCCGTTTGTGCTGAACTGCCTGACCATCTGCCTGGAGGCAGGGCAGCCCCTTGGCCCTTCCCCAGCCACTCCCAGCCCCACTTGCTCAGGTGCCTCCCCTGCCTTCTCCTCTCCATCTTTGCCCTCACCCCTTCTCCTCCCCATACCACATTAATTTTTTGGAAGCACCTGACAGGGGCTATACTCTATGGAGATGCCCAGGACTCTTAGGCCCATGGCCTCATAAAACATTGTACCTTTCTGCAGGAAGCCTGAGGGAAATGAGAGAGTTGCTCCAGCCACTGCTGGCACTGCTGCAGCCCCCCCAGGGAAGGCACTTCTGCCATATCACAGCAGTGAAGAATGAGACTTGTGCTTCGGGGCAAGGCAAACACACTCTTCTGTCCCCAAGGGCCCCCTTGTGTCACAAGCTGTCCCTGACCCACCCTCAGAGAGCCCAGGGTGTGCCTGTGTTGGCAGGAGGACCATCCTGGGTCATAGGGGAAATCACTCCCTGTTCTGTGGGTGAGCACCACAGAGAATAACCCTTATGCTGGGCAGACCCCTGGGAGCACCTAGCCAGCCCCAGGGCACTGGGACAAGGGGAAGACATACATTTGGATCTTCATCAGCAGCGTGTAGATGTCATTCAGGAGCTCCCCTTCATGGGTGTCCAACAGCATCTGTTTGATCAGGTGGCAGATGATTTCTTTGGGGGGATAGTGCTGGCAGGAGACAAACTCATTCAGGAAATACACAGTGCCCTCCAGGATGTTCTCCTCCATGGTGGTGTGCACCATGCTCAGCTTCCCGCTGGGGATGAGCCCAGGTTTCTGCTGTGTACAAGGAAAGGCAATGGGTGAAAGCTCCCCCGACAGAGAGGAACCCAGCTGTGATGTGGGGCCCACTGTGAAGGGAAGTGCACTAACCGGAGCCCCTGACTGCCAGGCAAAGGATGAGGGGAGCAGGGGCTGCCCTTGCAGGGCTGCTCCAAACCCTGTTTACCTGCTGTGTTTCCCTGTTGGGTGCTATGCCTTGGAGGAAGAGGTGCTGGACTCCACTCCTGCTGAAATTGTGCAGTTTGTCCAGCCAGGCCTTGCTGTCAGCATCACTCCTGGCTGGGGTGGCTTGCTGGATTGGTTGGTGTGGTGGGAAGTCACTTGCTTCCACCAAAGAACTTTGGGCCGTTCCTGGTGTTATAGGAATGGTTGGGGCAGGGCTCAGCCTTGGGGGGAGGTTCCTTTCCTGGCAGGGCTGGGGAGGATCTTCCTCTCCGCTATCAGCTCTCCAGCTGCTGTTGCTGTCCAGGCTGGGGGGAGACGGGGACAGGCAGTCTGAGTCTGACTGCAAGTCCAAGTTGCTGTTAAAGGTGGTAGTGCTGTGGTCCTGCTCTGAGCTCCAGCTGTGACACCTAGAGGTAGGAGAAAGGCAGCTGCAGTTCTCCATGATTTCTTCCATGACCATGGTGGAACTGAGCTTCACGGGAGTGCTGTGCGATGCTGGTGCAGGGCTCAGCTCTGCCACTGCCTGCACTTCTTCTTCTGCAGTGGGGCAGAGTTGAGGATGGGACATCTGTGCTGCTGGGGCAGCATTTCTGGGGCTCTGGGCAGCACCAAGGGTGGAGTGGCAAGGGCTGCACATGTCCTCAGTCAGGTCGATGATGGCGAGACTGCTCAACGGCGTCAGGTCTGTGTTTGTGTCCTCACAGGTCAGGTCAATGATCTCCTGTGGGGACAGAGCAGCAGTGTCAACGTCCTGTCATGCTTTGAGCCTCTGCTATAGCGGCACTGTAACCCCAGTCCAGGAAGGAAAAGGGCATCAGCCTAGGAAGACAGGGGCAAAGACCCTTCTGCCTGTCTGAGGGGGCCTGTGGCCCTGAGATCAGCCTCCCCTGGCAGCACAGCTGAGCCTGAGCCCAACCCAGGCTCCTGTTCCCCACTCCCTGAGGGCTCATGTCCTGGTGCCTTGGCTCAGAGCAGACCTGGCTGCCTGCTCAGCTTCTTCCCACAACAGGGAAATGCCAGTCCTGCTGGCATATCCAGGGAGGGCGAGGGAAGTACAGGGAGCTCTCCTGTCCTCAGGCGCTGGCATGAACAGCACATGAGCCAAACCCTGGCACCTCTTCTGTGGCACGACATCATCTGCTCTGGAGCACACGAGTGGCAGGAAACAAAGCTGCCTTTCGACCTGTGGCACCAGTCTGGAGCTACAGCAGCCCTGAGACTTTGGGGACTCTCACCCAGGCCTCGCTGGGCGATGCAGGGTCCGAGGGGCAGCAGGAGCAGGCAGGGGAAGGCAGCTGTGCCCGCACCGGCAGCAGCCCAAGACACTGCACTTCCCAAGCTTTTGGCGTGCCCAGGATGGGTCACAGCCTGTTTGCTCTTGGGGAAAAAAAATCCCCCTCAGCACCTCAAAGCAGGGACCACGTTTAGCAGACAATTTAAATCCATTTTTTCCCCCTTGACTCAGACCTGCTGCCTTCCCCAAGGAGGTGGCAAAGCCCGGCGGGCTCCGGCACGCAAGAGGAGCTGCGGAGGGCGGGAGGTGCGGAGCTCCAACGGCCTCAGGACCCGGGACAGCGGTGCGGGGCCGGGGACCGACCGTTCCCCCGCCCGGGGCTGAGCCTCGTGCCCGAACCGCCGCCGCACGGCCTCACCGGCCCCGCAGCCGCCGGCGGAGCGGGACAGGGCAGAGGAATGGCACAGGGGAGAGGGACGGCAACAGCCCTACCGCATCCCGCGGCCGGACCCCGCCGGGGGCTGAGCCCTGCACGGCTGGACGCTCCTCGGGGTGCAGCGAGGGCACCGCGACAGTCCATGGCGGGCACCGGGCTCTTTCTAAGGGTACATGGCCAAGCAGGCTGGGACCCCTGCGGGGGGCACACTTGCAGAACGGGGCTCTGCTGGCGGGAGGTGCCCGCGGGGACCCCAGCCCGGCTGGGAAGAGGGCGGGAGGTCCCTGACGATGCGGCTGGGGCGAGACGGGACGGGACCGAGGGGTCCCCGGGAACACACGCCCACCCCCTCCACTGCCCCCGAGGCCGCTTGTCCGTGCGCGCCTCCCATCTCCGCCCGCGATGGCAGCGTCGCCATCTTTGTGTGGGGCAGCGGCGCCGTGCCCGGCCGGAGCCCTTGACTCACGGCGGCGCCGGGCAGCGAGTGGCGGGGGCGGCAGGGCTGGAGCGGCGGCGAGCGGGCGCCCTCCGAGTCCGAATCGCTGACGAGGACCACGTTCTCGTCCATCTCGGCGGCGGGCGGCGGCTCCGCTCCGCCGGCGGGGCCGCGCCGC
>VWPU01002682.1:1885-20920 GCA_013398955.1 Callaeas wilsoni | reverse complement strand
TGTGACACGGGGGGGTGTGACACGGGGGGGGGGGTGACAGCCCCTGGCTCCAGGTGTGCCCCGCTGTCCCCTGCCCAAAGGCTGGCGTGCCCATAGCTCCTTCTCCAGACGGGGACTGCGAGCCCACCTGGCACCGTGGAGTTCAGGAATTCGGAGTGGGACGGAAGGAAACCAGACAGGGGACAGGGGGGAGCAGAAAACGCTGACACGATTTGGAGATAAGCCCACGGAACATCTTTTCTGTGCGACTCCAGCCTTTATTTCAATTGCCCAACTAAACTGACAGAAGAAAAAGGTTATCTGCAGGAAAACTACAGAAATTTTAACATTCTCCAAGGCTTGAGAACCTGCTTTGTACTTATCTGTCTTCATCTTACGATATACTACCTGCATTTTGAAGTTAGATAGATTTAAGTGGACTCAACATCAGATCCCAAAGAAAATATTGATTTTTTTCCCCACAGATATATAAACTGTGTCTAGTTTTATTCACAGCAATTTCCATTACTTTCGGGAAAAGGGCATTGTACAGAACTGCTCTGAAGGAACAGGTCAGCCCTTATCAGGTGAATATGCAGCTGGGGAAATCCCCCGTAAGCAGCACTGACCTCCCAGGAGAAGCTGTATCGGCCCCCAAGATGGAAGTTGGCACTCAGAGATAATTTTTCTTCAATTATTTCGCTGCCTCAAGTTCCAGCTGCCAACATTTCCTGTCCTCTCTGCTAGAGGATGAATCGTGACCCCGTTCCCAAAGACGCCGCAGAGAGACGCGCAGGAGATTCGGAGATTCCCCCAACCCCTGCTCTGGAAATGGGATTTCCGTGTCACCCCTGAGACACCCAACCAAACCAAGCGGGCTGGACAATTTTCTTCTCAAGTATGGCCTTTTCAAGTACCAGATCTAAGCTGAGCGCTACTCGGAGGATTTTGTAAACTTGAAAAATTTATGGAGAAACAGCAGAAAGAAACCGAAAGCCCAAAGACAGAGGAGCTAAAAAACCCAAGACTACATACACTGCTTTAAAAGGTATCAAGACAGGCAAGACAGGAGAGAATTTGGGTATGGCCTTCCCTGGGAGTCGGCTGCAAAGAGTGCAAATAATGGGCATTTCAGCCCTGAAATCAAAGTATGAAAGGAATGGCTGTTGGGTGCCAAGCTGAGCACTGGATACTTGGATTCTCCCCTCCCTTTCACATATCATATATGCAATATTCTTCAAAGGGTCGTTTTGTTCACAAGGCAGACACTGTGCAAGTACAGCTGCAGAATAAGGCAGCATTTTAACACAAAAATACACTCCCTATGTAGAGTTTTGTGTGCACTTTGATACATTTTTTAAAATAATCTGTCCTGTAGGTATTCAAAGGAGCTACACAGGTATCTGCCAATAAATTTCATCTTTATTCTTTTCTCTCCAAATGCACGCCTTTGAATTTAATCTAACTGTGCCACCATCACCCAGCATATTTATGTGTGTGATGCTGCAAACATATTTAATCAAGGCAATATTACCCACTGTGGTGCCTGAGCTCCCCAAGCCCCCTAGAGAATACATTTGGTTTAGATTTTAATACCTGACAGGGACACCCCACCCCTTAAAAAAAATAAAATCAGGAATCTAGCAGATCTAACAGAATATTTCACAATGGAGTTGCACAGTGTATGCACTCAATCGCTCCATTTCCCAGAAGATTCATTACAGTTACATTAGAAAGTCAAATCAGGCAATTCTGCAGTCTGGTGAAAGCTAGCATATGAAAGCAGGTTAATACAAAAGAATTTCATTTTAAATAGAGGACATTTAGGACTTTTAAAAGCAACATTATGATAAAAATTTCAGGGTGTTTATTCTGGCTTCAGAGCACGCTTTTCAAGTCTTGTTTCAATGCTGTAGCTGATGTTCTAAGGAGAGAGGGAGGGGATGCTCGATCTCCAGGGTTTGCCATCTTCATTACCCTCTGCTCCCACGCGTGGCTCGGGCTGAGCACAGCTGTCCTGCTCCCCTCGCAGCCAGGGCAGGGCAGGAGCAGCTCTGAGCAGCGAAAACCCCCAGGGCATCACCCTCCACCCGGAGGGGCCAGGACCCCCCTCACCAATGCCAGCACTGCACCCCAGAGGTGCCACCAGCTACGGGGTCCCAGGCATCTGAAGCTTCCTGCTTGCCTTACAACAGAGGAATTATATCTAATTATTACCATTTAGAACCCTGCCTCCATCTCAGCCAGTAAAATGCAAACAGTGAATGTAATTACTCACTAAACTAATAATGTAAGACCTGATTGACAGGATGGAAGGAAAAAATCGGTTCAAAGCAGTTTTAACTCGAGTACAAGCTCAGCTGAATGAAGACAACCAATTTCAGAGCAATTCTTTCCTACAAGCAAGACACCTACAAACACACAAGTCACACACAGTTACCGGCAACATCGGAGCCCCCCAGAACACGGAGGGCTTGTCACAGCACCAGCTCTGGCAGCATTCGTGATGAACTTCATGCACCCCTGCCTATGTTTCATTTAATACAAAACCAAATGCAGTCAAAACATCTGGTGCATTATTGATGGTTACCATGATAAATGAGATTTGACATTTCACGGGAACTCATTAGATATTCTATTTACACCCCACACTTGAAGTGTTTCTGATTTTACATCTCTTTGCAAAACACGCACCGTGTGGATATTGAACTGGGATTTTTGACCCCACTGTTGTAAAACAATCGACTTGCACAGCTAATTACTAACACCGAGAATTTAAGCAGCATAGATCACTTTTTTTTTACCGTCTGCTTACCCAAATGCTCCTGAAATCCAAGAGATCTTTTGTGTTGTCCCATTTGAAGGGCAGAGATCACAAGGAGGGGCGGTGAGGACACAGGATGGTGCCACTGCTGCCCGGGGATCCTGAACTGACCCCTCTGGAGCCCCGGCAGGCTCCCCGCAGCCTTTTTCCACCTCTGCGGGAGATAATGCCAGGCAGGAACAAACGCCTGCAGGCCAAGCAAGAACTGTCTCCCTTTCCTTTCTCACATCTTGACTCAAGAGCTGCACAAAAAGTTATTAAAATTAATGCAAACTATCATAACTCTGTCTTTTTATTACTGGTAATATTCCTTCTAAAATATTAGTCTCCTTGGCTGAACCAGCATGTCTTTTTGAAAATTGTCTTTGAAGATCAGAAACTCCTTAGCATAAAAAGTGAAACATGCAATCATGTTAATTTGACAAGGTAAAAGGGGGAGAAAAAAAATCACTTCAGCTTAGTATTTCTGAAACTCAGACTATTCTTTCATTTAAAAGAAAAAAAAAGCGTTTTTCTTTCCTGATTTCCACTACAGTAACTGAAGTGAGGATGTAACAAAGGCTCTTGGGTTCCAAGTGTTTTAAAACCAAAACAACTAAGTTTCAAACTTGGCAAGTGACCAAAGTAAACACCTCCCATCTTACGTGAAATTACTAAGTTTGAATAAATTACTGAAGCTCAAACAACCCTGGCAATCCAGTGAGTACTCATCTCTCCTTGTTTGCATAATCAGTACCACA
The DNA here is from genome assembly GCA_013398955.1 of Callaeas wilsoni. Lineage (NCBI taxonomy): Eukaryota > Metazoa > Chordata > Aves > Passeriformes > Callaeidae > Callaeas > Callaeas wilsoni. Next base: position 17,377 of record VWPU01002682.1, on the reverse strand, counting down.
GCTACATATATATATATATATTCATATATATACACACATGTAAGGAGGAGGCAAGAGCTTCAGCACATGTGTTGTATAAACAAGAAATTCCAGCTGGAATTTCTCACTCTTCCTTCGGAAGTTAAAGTGAGCTGCGTGCCCGGCCAAAACACCACATTATCCAGTTATTTTATCAAAAACAAACACAGAGCATCCCCACATTCCCAGGTTTTGTATCAAAAACCCCACAACCCAAGAACTTCATGAGCTGGCAGAAGCATCTCAGTTTTCCAATATCCAAGTGCAGTTTATGGTAACGCTTTGTGCCTGTGAGTGTGATATTCTCGAATCATTTGTTCCCCTCATCTGCTTTGCAGCAGGCAAAGCTCAGAGCAGCCCACTCCTCACTGCTCCCACGCACCACAGCGCTCCTGCCGAGTAATCCCTGTCACCCTTCCTGTTCCCAAATATTTATGGACACCTCTGCAGTCGGTAAGGGGCTCTTGACTGCAGAGCTGCAGAACAGCACGTTCAGTGCTGATCAGCACCCTGAGAATCACAGACTCCTCACGGCCCTCCTGGGGACAAGCTAAATGCCAACGTTCAGGCTTGACAGGGATGCTGGCAAATAATCCTGTTCCTCTGAGGTTATAATTGCAGAGGTATTCCCTGGGAAACCAGGGGTTCTACCTCTCTACACAGGCTCAGCTCTCCTCAGGACAGCCAGCCACGTTTTGCAGGCACACAAATCCACCCCCACGAGTGTAAACACGCAAGCCCACTCTGGGGCAGCTCTGACTGCTGCCTGCCCAGTGCTGGTTCAAACACCCAACACCCAGCACTGACAAAACACCCTTTTCAGGAGTGCAGAGTAACCTCCTTTTCATAATTGCTCACTCCATTTTTAAAAGCATGTTCCTCTCCCTTACAGTTACAGAATGATTTCAAAAGCATGAACCCATTAGACATTTGCCTCAGTCTGCCCTCAACAATAGCCTGGAGAGATAAAACTCTCATTTGTTTCCACAGAGCCCTATTGATTCTGCTGTCACAGAATATGACTATTCTCTCCTCATGCTGCTTTTCAGAACAGAGCATTCTGCCGTGGAGCTGCACTTTTATTGCCTCGCCTGTCTCCCACGGCAGCTCGGGAGCAGTGGTTTCTCACACCACCACCCTTCTCCATCCCAGCAGAGCTTTCAGCAGGCAAGGTACAGATAAATCTACTTCACACACCCCAACGCACAGGAGAGTTAATGCAAAGCAGCAGCCAGCCCGTGGGGAACACCCAAACTCTGTGCTGACTGCTCACACTGCCTGCTTCCCACTGCTCCAGCAGGAACATCCAGGAGTCTGGGAGCCAGGTGGAGAGGAACCACTCGTCTTGCAGGAGCCACCCACAGCATCACACAAGTGCTTATGGTTCTTCAGAAAAACAAGGTCAGAAGGCTTATTTCTGGCAGGGCTGTAAATGTGAAAGTCTCCAGGCTGATCCGGGGCTGTCACTGCAAAGCTGCCACATTTTATTAGGACCAGGGAATATCGACTGCATTCCATCCCTGGAATGTCAATGATCTGATCCTGCAAGTGAAGCCAGGCACAACTTCCATTTCCAGTGTAGAAAAAAGCAAGGCAATACAATATACAGAAATTGAAAAAAGAATAAATTTAGCCTGCTGATATTTGGGTCAGTATGGCCCAGTCCTGCAACATCGGCCACTAAATTCATTTCTACCACAATATGGACTAAATAAAGACATAAGAATTTTGCACACCAAGTATTTTACAGAGCTTACAGTAGCACCTACAAACATTTTCAGTGATCCTGATCCAAGTCCAGTTATAATGCTGCAGCGTGCCACCTTCAGCTCACCAAAATGATTCTGTTAACTGTGGTGAAATTTCAGCTTCTCTGGCAGCAGGGAAAGATCCTTTAGCGAATCCGTGTCAGAAATACAAGCTACTTATGGATGCTGAGATGTTTGGGGATGGACTAAGCTAAGTCCAAGGGCTGCACGGAGCTGCTCAGCCTCACAGCGACACAGTGAGAACTGTCCTTGCCCTGGCTCCTGCTGGGAGGCAGCTCCTTCTCCCACTGAACTCAGTGTTTCCACTCCTAGCAGAATATTTCAACAGCCTCAAAAATCTCCTCTTAACCTCCCCACTCTCCTAATCCCCGGCAGTACAGGAACTTTTCCCCAGCACCCTGAACAGTTTCAGTGGGATATAACTCACACTTGAGAGCTAACATATGGTTCAAACGAGCATCAGATTGTTGCATGGTTTTCATACCAGCCCATGTAATCCCTGGGTTCCTCACATCTGTCTTTCATTTGTGATATAATTACACATTTCTTTTCCATTTTGTAGTTTAATTTCATATACTGTTTACTTGATCTGAGGTCTGATCTTGCTGCAGCCGAGGGACATCATGCTCCTTACCCATAGAAACGTGTTTCAGTGGAGCTTACAAAGTCCTGCAGTTCTCTTGCTCACCAACAGATTCATGCATTTATAGAAGAGAATTGCTCATACATTCTTCCCCCTAAACTACAAACATAAACTCTTAATACTTCACAAAAATCTAGTGGGAAAAACTACAGAAACTTGACCAGCTCTTCTATAAACACTTAAAAACAACTGCAAGAGCTTTAAGTGTACTGGGAGGTGAGGGGGCAGAAAGAGATATCAATATTTAATCCACTGCTAAAAGTGTAGCATCAAAGCTGCATCAGGGTGGCATAACGTTGCAGCTGGTTCCATTTTCATGTTCTTACATTAAGAAACCAGCTTTTCCTTTTGCATTATGTATTAAATAGTACATATTTTAGAATCTCAGAAAATCATCTCTAAGCCTTGCTAAGCCTTTATAATTGAAAAAATTGCATTTAGCATTTTACCAGCTAGACATGCACGAAATACTAAATTTAAGGACAGAGCTAACGTTAATTTCTTGATAGTCTCCTGTGATCTACAGACCTTCTCAAACTCAGCACATCTGGAAAACAGAGCCATCAATGTAGTTCACATCCTAACTTAAAGCACACTTGCATTCTTCATGTTTGAGCAAGGGAAGTTGAGGCTTTCTATCCACACAGACGCCTTTCCTGAGAAAACTGCCACCGTGTGCTGGCTGGCCTGTGTACTGGATATACCTGAACATACTGGAGGATCTCGGAGAACCCAAGGAGCTCTGTCTCACACGGGGATGCATTTCTCAGGAGCCTGGCCACGAGAGCCTGGGTTTGCAGGTCGCTCCAGCCAGCAGCGGCGTTTTCCCAGCTCCGACCAGCAGCCCGGGAGCGGTCGGTGCCGCGTGAGCCTCCAGTGGGCACGAGCTGAGCAGCCCCCGGTGCCAGGCAGGCACACGCCTGCAGTGCCAGCGAAGCGCGGCCTCACCCCGGGCACAGACGGAGGGCAGGAACACAAACTGCACGTATTGCTAACAGAACACGGTTTTGGCAACCGAAGAGCAATTAAGATCAGAATCCTTCATCATCTCGAGCATCTCCCCGCTGGGGAGCTGGGTACCAGCCTGTGCCAGGGCCAGGGGTGATGTGGAGCTGTGCAGCTCTGGCACAACCCTGCCAGGAGGCACCGGCCCAGCCTGCTCCTGTCCCCAGCCACCCAGATCCAAACAACTACAAGGCAACTTCTTGTTAAGAAGGAGACGGGAAAATATTTTTTTCACAACACATCCAGAGCAGAACAGTGCAGTACGTGCCTGCAGCACCACTGAAGGCACTGGAAACTGGGTTTACTGTATCCATTAACACACTGCACACAAAAATCCATCCCACAGATCATCTTTCAAAACAATAACTCACGTTTCCACAGTGGATCTGTGCAGAATGACACAATGCGAGTCTGCCCTGTTGTTTCCACTTGCTGTGGCTGAAGCACATGCAAGTGCAGCCTGGAGTTCCCCAACCTGCCTGGCATCCATTATTAAGGCTGAGCAGATGTTTATTCACACTGAACCGTCATTGTTCCGAGGCACACAGGCACTGTTCATCGGCCCAGAGCGGGCCAGGCACTCCCTGCCCCGGGATGAATCCCCAGCACAACAATGAGAGCATTCAGGCACAGCAGAACTCGCTAGTGGGTTTTGATAACGGCAGAGACACCCACTGTATTCTTCCTTACTGCTGCGACCTATTTCACAGTTCATTCTAAACAGATCTGGATGCATAAAAATCATCCCGAGCACTGCATTTAAAGACATTATCTCCCTAAGCACGGGATCCCTCCAACACCCCTCCTATATTGATTAAATGACCAACACAGCAAGGATTTACAAGTCCACTATAATAGAAACCATCTTCTCCAGCATCTGCTCATCAGTTCTTTGTGCTTCTTTATCCTCTCCACGCTTTAAGTGGTTTTCCATTTTTTAATAAAATACATTTCTGGTCACACCATTAAGAGTATCACCAGAATGTAAGAGCGCCAAAACACTGAAAACAATATTCTTCCACTCAGTATTTCCAAACAACCAAACATCACATTAAAAGAATAATAATAAAAAAGACAATCACTCTGAAATACAGCCTGGTTTTGTCGGCTAGTGTAGATTTTAAAAGTCAGATGCTTGCATTTTACTTGTCTGCCATTACTGGCAAATTAAAGCTATGAACAAATGCTGCGTAGGCAACAAATAATTCTACTAACACGCCAACAATCACTTTAATCTCTTCCACTTAACAACTCATGAACCTTTTATGAACATAATCTTCTAGAAGGTAGCTGGTAATACAAGATAATCCCAGTACAAGTTTAATTAAAAATACAAACTACATATAGCTCCATGCTTACCAACTCTTTCAGGCTGAAGGAGCAGGAGTGGCTATTATTAATAGCTCCGTTAATCTGGCAAACTGAAGTGCACAGGAATACACTGGAGAAGCATTCAACAGACCATTTCCCAGTGAAAAAAGAGCCCTCACAAATTCTAACTTGCTTTAGCACAGCGTTTAAAACCCCTCCAGTTTTAAATAGCTGAACTAAAGCTTGCTTGCAGAGTTATGGATCCTACTTTTATAAAGAAAATCCAGTACGAGATTATTTATTGTTACAGGCTACAATGGAATTAATCGGAAACTAAGAAAAAAAAAAGAAAAAAGCCCATTTTCCTTTAGGAAACATAGAATTTGAGTCACTTGGCTGTCAGATGGAAGTCAACATAGATTTCATTTGACTGCCAAGAACCTTATTTGACTGGACATAAAAGACATTTGCTATTTTTAAACATCCCTCATGTAATCATTTAACCAGAGCCCTGTAATTCAGACCAGGGAGCTCTTTCCGCATTCAAAAGCTGATCAGAGCACAGGTCTTTACAGTTCTGTTTAAGAGTTGGCTTCTTTCCAATAAACACAATTTGCACTCCCAAGCTCCCCTAATAATCATCTCCACAGCTCTTTCCCCTTCTCCTAAACCCAGTCAGAAATATTTTAAACTGCCTGAGAGCCTCCAGAAAGCTTTTTCTGCTTGCTTTGACCAGAGCCACTGCCTCATACCTGTGGCAAGCAACAACCAGTCCAGGCAGGCCAACACTGGCCAGGGCTGGCCACTCCGTGGGTCATGGGGGGTCCAGCTCCTCGCTGCTCTGGGAATGACCAAGTCCCAAATGTTCCTCTACCAGGTGCTGCCGTCAGCCAAGCTGTCACAAAGGCAGAAGTGGCACCTGCCTGTGCCCCACACCTGAATCACTTTCTCACCTCAAGCGCCAGCTGTGTAACTCTCAGCTTTGCAGTCACCCAGAGGCACAGAAGGAATTCTCTTTAACACAGATCAGCAAATACATCTCTGACCAACTCTCCTGACACGCACGGAATGAAGTGATGTGCAGGTGAGCTGTGACATCCTTTTTGAGAAGCACATTCCCCAAACCCCTAAATCTTCCATAGCTTTTTTCCATTTTCCTTTTGGATAAGACTGTGCCATGGTGAAAGGCACTCTAAGTGCTCTTTTTCACACCAAGAAAATAGCAAGAAATCCCATGCCGGAGGAAAAAAGTGCACAAGCAAGCAAAATTAAACCTTGTGATCTAACACAGATTCCTTTAAACATGTTTCAGCTCTGACACTTCACTGAGAACTAAAGGCATAGCAAATATTTTTGCCTCCTACAAGACAGAATCAAATTTTAGACACAGCTGAATGAGCCACCACTACAGAGAAATGTGGGTTTCCTCAAGCTCAGGATCATCAAAAAAGCCAGACTATACAAAGGCTTTGTGCTTTCAGGAATACACTCCACTAATCGTAGCAGGCAAATGCAAGTGCGATGGATTTCCAGCTGCTGCAGGGATCCGGGAGGGTGCCGTGGCTCAGAGGAAGGTGTTGCACATGTGGAAGGCAGCCCCTTTGGATGCTGCGCTCCAGCAGCGTTCAGCAGCTCCCTCCTCTGCAGTGATTTGATGCATTTCACTACCCAGGGCTACCCCAAGGGTCAGAATCCCAACGCACCCTCCACCTCCGAGCAGTTTCTCACTAATGTGAAAGCTTCCCATTCAGGCAGCCTTCGGTCCCCAGAGCACTCAAGGTTTGTTTTGATACCAGTGGCTTAAAAAAAAAAAACAACTAAAAATTGCACTGCACTATAGAGACAACACTTGCAGCCCGCCCTGACAGCCAATTTATCTGCAGTCCAAATTCACAGCTAATCAAGCCACCAGAGCAAGCAGATCAGGCACGTGCCACGCTCGGGAGCTCCTCCTGCCAAACATTTCACATCTGCAGCCTTCTGAAACGCGAGACGTTCTTCCACAGCTGCAGAAGTCAAACTGCGCTGCGATGGCTGGCCCCCGAAGCCCTATTTCTGCAAGCAGGAACTGATGACCTGAGAACTCCGAACATCAAGGAACTAAGCAGGCAGCGATCTCCGAGGGATGGTTAAGCGATGCTACCCAGAGAGGTTCTGCCCACACAAAAATCCACTCCTTTCAAAATTTCAAGTATTTTTTGTCACGGAGGCATTTGCCTGAGCACTGAAGACAAGGGCTTTGCTGCTGCCAAGAGGTGCTTTTAAGGTAGCTTTTAAGTCTGGTGTTTTTCTGTATCATCATAATGTGGAAAATGAACACAGTGGACCTTGTCTTTATTTTCTCTCCAAAAAAAAAAACCCAACTAGAGGGGAAAAAAAATGAGTCACATTCAAGAAATCAGGCAAACTCATGCACGTGCCTAAGAACACTCCCAAGAGAAGGAAAACCTCCTCCCCCAGCCATGCCCCCTGATAATTGTTTGAGTTTTATTTTAGAGTTTAAGGAATATTTGGTTTTACTTGTGACACCAGCTCACTACAGCCACCACCTCTTCTCTAATCACAGACCAGACAGAAAGGCCACAGCAGCTCAAAAACACATCCAGGCACACAGAGAACAGACCTGGTTGGACTTCAAACAGAAACTTAACATCACAGAGGGATCAGTGTTTCCCGCACTGCAAGTATTAATCTCTTCTGCCTAATTTTCCTCCCCGGAGCCCGCCCTTCCTCTCCCCAGGGAGGAGAGAACACAGATTTGATTCTTCATACACCCACTGGACCACAGACTGATTTAAAGAACCTTATTTAAATGAGGTGCAAATTATGTTCCTACTGAACTGGATTCTACAGAACATGTTTTTATTAAAACCAAACGTGTACATAGGAAATTTCCCCCTGGCTTTCCTCAGCTTCCTAACGGGTGGCTCCACCTCCTTCCATCTTGGAAGGCTCTTCCAGCACCCGTAACTTCCCCTCCGTGCACCTGGAAGGGAAATCCCAGCTCCGCTGGGTCTCAGCAGGCAGAGGGGCTCTGCAGAAGCATTCCCAGGGCTGACTGGGAAGGGCTCTCTGCAGGAGCCCACGGCCCACCAGGAACAGGAGGGACACCAGGGCAGGACAGCATCAGGAACGCTCAGAGCTCTCCTGCCTCATCCTCCTGCTCCACCGAAAGCACAAACACATACACCAAGGGCGAGAGTACTCCTGCAAAGCTTATTTTAAAGGCAAACCTGATCCAGGACAAGAATTACAGCATAAAAGACTTCTGAAAACCACGGAAAACAGCAAACCAGAAATTTATGCTAAAACTTTAAGGAAAAAAAAAATATAGTTCAAATTTGGCATCTAACAGAAGAGGCATTTAAAAAACAATAAGAATAATTTCCATTCAATACCAAGGAATTAGATATTCTCTACAGCTGCTGGTGTGGTAAGATCCTAAACCACTTTGCTATGGACAAGTAATACCAAATAGATACATCGGGACACAAAATACCAAATGCAAAGACACAACACACAGTTGCCATCAGAATTAGGCTTTTACCTAAAACAAGAGCAAACATGTCTTGTATTCAGAGGTACAGTGAGACCGTGGTGATCTGTATTGACACGGAACTGGAACAGAGCTCAGTGGTGTTTTGATGCAAATATACCCTTTTATGTGTATATATATATATATTTATATGTATGCTTTTAAAGCATTAACTATCTGTTTCATGATCACTGCGAAAAGGAAACATCATGTTTAGCTAAGTTAAACACACATTTTTAGATTAGCAGAGTAAACAGACACAGAAAATTGGCACTTTCTTATTGCCTAAGAGCTATAAAACTCCCTGATAACAAGGTACCCTCACACCTGTTTTGTAAGCAGAAGAACACAACTGCAATGAGTTACTTGGCTCAAGGTCATGCAATGAGTTTTGTGAGGTTTTTAAGGGTCTGGAGCACAACCCAAATATTGTGATACCAACGTCTAAATTCTTGTCAGGAATTAACAACCTGGAATCTTCCCAGTCTCTCTTGTCTGCTTGTACCCTGACCCTTTATCATCTCCAGGAATTAAACATATTTCCCAATTACGGTATCTGTGGGATTCAATACAGGAAACATGTTCAGTTTCAAACAGAATGTCATAAACAAGAGATTCAGTAAGAATCCTCCCAGCCTTTGCTCCTCTCCGAGAATATCCAAGATGAGCATCAGAACGGGCCCAGCAAGGAGCAGTGCGAGGAACTTCTGGGGACTCCGAAGACTTGACTAAACACACATAAAGGTAATTACATTCCACATCTCGCTAAACTCGTACTTTGGGACAGAAGCTGTGGAAGGACTCATTTGATGACTAATTAGCACAGGGAAGAGCACGTTAATTGAGGCAGGGCTGCAGAGAGCAGTGACGGACCCGAGAACACGAGCGCAGCAGTTGCACAGCTCACGCACCAAAGAGAAGCAGTTACACAATAAAACCCAACAATGAAGGACTGAGGCTATTCAGCATGAAGACAAGCAGGAAATAAGAATCAAATGACTTTTTCCAGCCAGAAGAATGAGCAGATATGCTGTTTACAGGCTGTTTAACAAAGCCAGCCCTGGAAGGTGAGCTGTGACAGGCACTGAGACTCGGGGAAAAAGAAACATCCTCAAACACTCGCATTAATCAGCCAAAAGCAGAACAGGGAGAATCTCAAAGTCTACGGCAGGGAAACGAGCAGAATTATGAAAAATCCTAAGCAGAGGTACAAAACAAATGCCTTACAAGTCACATACATTTCCCCAGACTTGCTAAAGGATGTGTGAGATACAGGAACGTGTCACTGATAAATCCAGAACTTCCCTATGAATTAGCACAACTAAAAAATAATCTTCAGATTACCAGACTTTGTGCACCACTGCCTTTTCACCTACTGCCCTCCAGTACCTCAGAACTCTGAGGAAGCATTCAAACAGCAGCCAGGACTGTTTCAGCAGAGCAGGAGAGAACCTAGATTCTGCCCTAGTTTTCTTCCAAGAGCAAGGCTTCCCTGATCAGCCACAGACACGAGGGGCAAATCAAGGGGGTAAGCCAGTTATTTCCTGAGGAGTCACTAGCTGGGCATTTGACTCACAGGAATCTCTAGGTGTATAGGAAAATAGGGTTGTTGAATCACTGAGTAAAGATTCTCATGTGCAGGGTTCACGTTAGAAGGCAAGTAACATAATTCAGTGGTTTAAGGAGCAGTCAGAGCCAGGTCTATTAAGTTTCATGAAAATGAATGACCTTAGAGACATAAATTAGATTTCCTGCATCTCACTCCCAGTTTGTAGAAATGAGGATTAAGTGTTTAAGTCTCCTGCACTGACATCATTAGAAGATCTTTAACGGGGACACTGCATTCCTCCTTACCCACGCTGTACCCCCCTGGCACGGCAGTACCAGGTACCAGAGGACACACAACCTCTGTTAATTGTGCTTCATTCACCTAGAGCAGGAAGCAACTGCTCTGATGAACCTGTGTTCTTTCTTCATTCAAAGCCCATCTGAAGGTCCCAACTGTCTGACACCACCATTTTTTACTGGGCATTTCTCAGGGAAATACAGCCCTTAAAGCACTAGAATTCCATGATCTACGGCACTTTCTTCTTTCATATTCATGACACTTTTCATGTTAACGTGCATGAATGAAGACTCCTAAATCAAGGAAAAGATAAAGAGGCATTTTAGCATCAACACCATGTATTCCAGTCCCTTGTGGATGCTGGCATCAGCAGACTACTGCCATACATGCACTTGTTTAAGAAGATTCATAATCCTTAAACACATATATTTAATAGCTTTGATATTTAGCACAAAGCTGCTGATCCCCTAACACCCTATAATACATAGTTAATTACTAACTGAATTTGCCATTTTCTTTAAACCAGGGAATAAACTGGTTGCCAAAATAGTAAGCTTTGACAGAAACCATCATATTCTGGTTTAATTCTCTATTTCACCACACCAAAACACTCAAGTCTAGATCATCCTGCTTTACATTGCAATGCAACCACAATTACTGTAGGTGCTCAGGTTTAACACACGGCGCGGTCCTACCAGCTCTCTCCAGACCACTGTGATCTCAGCAGCAATAAAGAAAAGGCCTCTCTGGGTTAGTTTTTATTAAAATTTTAAAGATATTAGCGAAAATGAGGCCATGAGTCAGTCTCTGCAGTTCAGGGGTGGTTGTGGAACAAGCAGTGCCAGAGCCAAGCTCTGAGCGCAGGCTGAGACCGCAGGAGTCCCAGGCACTGCGCTGCGTCCAGAGCCCGCTCCCAAGGGACACACGCACACGGGGCTGCTGCAAGGCACCGCTCTGGGGGCAGGAAAGCTCCTGGGGCAGGAAAGCTCCTGGGGCAGGAAAGCTCCTGGGGCAGGAAAGCTGGCACCGTGCCCTGCTGTCACAGCAGCGCCCGCCTGCTGCGCGTCTGACACGGGCACTCGTGGGCAGGGTGCTGGGAACACGCACCGACACACCGGACCGAGAAAGGCCTGCTTTCCTGAAAGCTTTACCAGTGACTTCTCACCGGTAAGAAATTCTGCTCCTTACTGGTTTTATTCATTTTTAGGACATGACAGGAATGTCTCCCCCATGTGTTTTACCAACAGTTGTATGAGATGCCTGCTCCCAGACCAGCTGACACTGACAATGCTTCCCAAGAGCTCCAAAAAAGAGAAGGAAAATCTGCAGGAAGATGGGCTCAGTGCCCAATAACTTGTCTGCTTCCACCCCAAGCCAGTTGGCCACATGAAAAGGACCAACATAAAGGAGACACTGCTCATCACCCAGACAGAAATATTTATTAGCACTGGATGACACAACTTCCTTTCTCCTTCTTTATCCCCTTTCCTCAGAGAAAGCAAACTTCCCTCATTCACCTCACTTCCCCCTTCCCCCCTCCCCAATTCCCTCCTTCTCTTATTTCATGCCAGTAACTTGCAGTGCATAATGAATTTCCAACCAGCCTGCCACGACAGTCATCTCAGCAATAACCAACATTCCTGAAAGTTTTGTGCAAGCCAGCAGATGGATAGGAAAAAACTCTCTAATTAATTACATCCCCAGTAAGGCATGGCCAGACAGAAAGCAGCATTTGGAGTTTTGCTTGGCAGCCAGGAGCCCGTAGGCACAGCCATGTTATTGCCCACTCAACTGTTATGAAGGACAGCGGAAAAAAGAGGATTTAACTGGCAACAGGGATGGAGGGAGCAAACTTCAGGACTTCCAAGCTCCTGTCTCCTCGGCAGAAATACTAAAACAGAACCTTCATTAGTTCTGCTGATCAGGAAAATAAATTTACACTCCCGCCCTCACTGCCTGTCCTAGAAAAGATCACGGAACACCCATCATCATAAAAGAGAAATCCTGTTAGATATTTGAAACAGGCCAAAATTGACTCTCAGTACCAGGGATTAATAATACCACGGTAACTTTTTTTTATTACAGACAAGTAGATTAAATACATAGATTAACTAAGACCTCAAAATTAACGAGCACTCATTTTCGTCCACTTATCCTGAATCTTATAATGTGAACTGGCCTCTCATTTGTGTTCTGTAGGAGGAACAAAAGACAACCTACATATTCAGAGAATTGCCCATTTTTCAATAACTCAATCATCAAAACTTACTTTCTAATCGATCAAATTTATGCAATACCTGAAGTGATCTATGTTTTCAGAATTACGCTTTTAACAGAATTAAGATGCCAAATGCAAACAGAACCCTTTCTGTCCAGAATCCAGAGACACACCAGCAGCTCCGACACGGTGCGTTCCCAACACACGTTTCTAAGAATTCCACACCAAAAAACAAAAAAAAAAAAAAAAGAAAAAAAAAAGGTGATCATTATCCCCGCTGGGCACAGAGGGAAAAGCGATGTTTGGATGTTTGTATCCACGCTAGTTTCACTTTTCTCTAGGTCAGCGTACAATTCTGGACGCTCAGTGAACTAACAAACATTTGCATTAAAAAACAAACCCGAAGCCGAAGCACACAACACCTATTGAGGCAGGCACAGCCAGGCCAATATTTCGATCTGTTTGTGCTTTTCAGTCCCTTCCAGCAAGCCCTTGCCCCTGCGGGCTCCGAAGGCACAAGGAGCCAGCGCAGCATTCATGTCTTGTTTGCTCCTTTGTTCCCCCACCAGCCTCTCTGAAAGGAGCAGTTGGGCACAGCCACCAACATTAGCAAAGCTCGTGTAAAACGCTGCTGGCAAACCCACAGGCAGAGCACAATGCTGCCTTGTGCACCCTGCTCCCCAGCACCTCTGTCACTCCCAGGAGGGCACAGATTCCCTTCCCAGCAGCTTGCTGGAAAAGCCGTTCCCGAACTGCAGCGATGGCACTCACCTCCTCCTGCCACCTCCCTGAGCGCCCGCGCCGGCCTCGCACACCTCCCCATCTCCCCGCTCCACCGAACCAACTCCACAGCACAAACCTGCAAACTTCATTCGGGCAGCTTTTAGAGAAGCACTTTAAATAAACAGGTGTCCAATCAATAGCGGGTTTGTTCTGCTATGGTTCAAAGATAGGTTTCACTTTAAAATATGCCGTATTTTAAGCCTATTGATTTAAATTTAAGCTCTGAGCTAAAATCACAGAGTATGCATCCCTTTAAGTCAAGCAGGATGATTTGTTTAGACTTCATGCAACTGAGACAACTGCAATATATAGCAAAACCAGAGTGAAAAATAGCTGAACATTAAAAATAGTTAGTCTAGCCAGGACGCCACCTAAAAAACCCCAGATACCAGTTCATTAGAAACTTAGAGAGTTGGTTCTTTTGAGTTTGTTTGGGGTTTTTAACGGTTAACTCCAACCACAGCCACCTCTTTTTAATTTATGTACTTGCTCCCTCATCTCATTTCAGGATCACATAATAACTAATTGTTTTCCAATTGTCATTATTTTTCCTAGTAGGAATTAAGCACAATCCGAGCACTGTGTTCACACACCAAGAGCACAGGGTGTAACACAGGGTCCTCGCACACAGCTCCTAAAGAAGTCAGCGCTGCCCTCAGGCAATCCCAGGTGTGAAGAGCGCTGCTGAGAGGACAGGGCACCTTCTGCGGGCCATTACCCCTCCACTAACACCCACTGCTAAATTCCATGTGCTCCTGGCACCCCTGCTTCCCCTCCCTCTTCCAAAAGTGAAATAAGTTCTTTATGGGCAAAACAACCACCCAGCGTGGCTGCAACAGAGAGGTGCATTTTGGAGCTGCGAGAATAAATTTACAGATTGAGCATTATTTTTAAAAGTCCGTTATTAAACCACAACATCAAAATGGCCTTTTTCTCACCTAAGCTGCAACCAGTGTTAACAATTACAGTGTCACAGAATCTCCTGAGCTGGAAGAGACCCACGAGGATCAGAGTCCAGCTCTCGGCCCTGGACAGACACCCCAAAATCCCACCCCGTGCATCCCTGGAGCTCTGGCAGCCTCGGGGCTGTGCCCATTCCCTGGGGAGCCTGGGCAGTGCCCAGCACCCTCTGGGGGGAGAGCCTTTCCCAAAATCCAACCTGGCCTTCCCCTGGCACAGCTTTGTAAATTCACAGCTTCAAAACTCACACACACCACATCTCTTCAAACCCATGAGTGTTGTTGCGTACTCACCTCTTGCTGTGGCAGCCCTGCATCTGCACCCAGCAGTCCTCAGGAAGGACTCTGCATGCAAACCACCCCCACCAAGGTAAAACAAATCCCTGGATGCAGAGAAGTCACTGCTTGCTAATCCACCAGTAATGACTGGTGAAGGCAGGTCAGTCTCTCCTAGTCCCACTCACCTCTGCTGCCCAAGACACGCTCCCTGTTTCGCACAGGAATATCAGGAGCGTTGTCCAGGGGGAGAGTCGCCCATGCCAGCCTCTGCACAGCACAAATTCACATGGCACGGGCACCCCAGGGCCACAGAGAGGCAGCACAAGTATTTCACTGTACCTCTCTAACTCACACCACAGCACTCGTGCAGACAACAGCCTACAGTCTCTAGCCACACCAAAGCTGGGAGTGGGAGAAAAATACCCAAAAAGTGTCCTCAGCCTGGAGGCAACCACCACATTTTATTCAGGTAAGGAAAATGAAGTCATTTACACTAATTACACACTGAAGTCAGCTAAAGAATCAAAACCAAAACTCAGAGACCTCATGATTAAACTATGACAGTCACTGTTTCCTGTTTTCCAAAGGATCCAGCACACTGGCAACTTCAGCTCAACAACCACGTTATTTTTCACTCCCTTCTGCATACCTCAGCATCACAGCTAGCTGATGTCACCAGCGAGCCAAGGCAGATTGTACCCTACCTCAACAGCCTAACAACCCAAAATCTCAACCCCTTGTGCAGCAGTTGCTCTTTTACATCCTCAGCACAACCACGGCCCTGCGAGGAGGAAGGGGCTGGACTCAGTGATCCTACGGGTCCACTCCAGCTCCAGATATCCTACAATTCTACAGCTGCTTTGGGCCTTTTTACAGCTGCTGCTGGAAAAACAAAAGCCTGAAACAATCACCAGGAAGGGAAACCGTGTACACGCTGAAGTCAACCTCTGCACTTCCTCCTGCTTTTGTCATCCCGAGGCTTTTATCTGCCGTGTCCCCCCCGACAGCAGCTTCCCTTGCACACAGCAGCTTTCCCTTTGCGCCTCTGGAGCAAAGCCAAAGGCAAGACACGACTCTGAAGCGCAGCAGTTTTTATTTCCAGGCAGGTGGGGTGTTGGTGTGGGGG
>VWPU01002681.1:0-10714 GCA_013398955.1 Callaeas wilsoni | reverse complement strand
GGGGCAGGGATGCTGCTCTGAGGCAGGGATGCTGCTGCTGTCTCTGCCCTGCCCGAGGGGCTGGAAGGAGACACCAAGCCTGGAGTTCTTCCTGGTTCCCTCCTGGGGTGCTCCCGGGGTTTTTGTCTGTGTTTTTAACGCAGCGTGGATGGGACGTTGTCCTGAACTTCCCCGGCAGATTGATCTCTGCCATAAGGGATGAGGAGCAAAAGCTCTTGAAGGGTGCTTGGGCTGTTGTCACTGCAGGGTGTTCCCCTCCTTACCAGTCAGTGCAGCAAACTGGTTTGTGCTCCCACCAGCTGTTAAATTCACTCTATTGCAGCCCTGACTTGGCTGTTCCTTGTTAGGAACGTCTCCCACGTCTTTCTGATAGCAGGAGGAATTGGTCCAGGGGCTCTCGGGTGTTGCTGTGTGAGGTGGCCCCAGCTGAGTCTCTTCAATCAGCATTTAATGCTCTGGTGAAGTGCTGGGCACTGCTCTGGCCCCCAGCAGTTCCTGGAAGTTGTGCTCCCCTCAGCTTGGACCCAGATCCGGGAGCAGCTGATTCACTCCCGCCTGGAGGACGTGTGGGGTGTCTGTGTGTGTAATTTTACGTTTCCTCTGGCGGTGACAGTGTCTGGAGCACGAGGTCAGGAGAGCCGATGCTCCGAGGAGTGCAGCTCCGCCCGTGCTGGCACTGATTTGCACCCCTGCCTTGCTGTGTCTCAGGAGCAGGGATGGTGGTGGACTGGGAACAAGAAACCGGGCTCCTGATGACCTCGGGAGACGTGAGGATAATCCGGATCTGGGACACGGATCGGGAAATGAAAGTACAGGTAACACCTGCGTGCTCGTCCCCAGCACCTTTTCCCTCTGGGAGCACATCCCACGGGCCCAGTGCCCCAAAGCACCTGAGGCTGCTCAGTGAGGAGCTGCCAGGTCCTGGAGCTCCTGAATCCCAGCTTCCCAGCTTCCCTGCTTCCCTGCTTCCCTGCCCCAGGGTCACGTTCCAAGGCCAGTAAAACCACGCAGGTGCTCAGGCAGCGAGTCAGGGCTCTCCTGGAAGCTGCCGCGCTCTTCTGGGCGGGCAGCAGCGTTTGGGGAAGGTGAGGCTGTGGAATCCAGAGGCGGGCACTGGGATGCAGTTGGATTTCACATCAACACGTAGCTGGAGCAGTGTAAAAGGCTGTGAAAGCACACACCACCTCCTGTGCCCTGGAACGGGGAAAAGGCCCTGCCGGAGTCCATGGAATCACATGGAAGTTTCTCAGGAATTCCAAGGAGAAGCAGCTGGTCGGTGAGAATGGAGGCACCATGCTGGAATAAAAAGGAAGTGGAGTTTTCAAAGCTTCTCGAAATTAATTACCCTTGGATGAACATTAATTGCGACACTTTGACCCTGCGATGCGGGATAATTAAGCCTCTGTTCATCTTAATTACTTTCACATATTATTTTTTCTATGCAAATTAGGGAGCGGCAAAATTCAGGAGGCGAAAATCTTTTAAATGATTATGATTAATGATTGCACCGAAAGTATCTAAATACATGTTGTTTCTTTTTTTAATTGCAAAGATTGGGTGTTGAAATTGAAGTGATTGGAACTTCCTGACTCAGTAGCTGGGAAAGTGAGAATCAGCACAAAGAGCAGGAATAATCGAGGCGGATAAAGGTGCTTCCCTCTTTGAACTACAAAAACCCACACCTCTGGAAGCACTCGGGCTGAGGCTGGAGGAACAAGTGCTTCATTTGCACTTCTGCTGAGTGTTGCTGCTTCAAAGGAGGAGCTGGGGATGGGCAGAGGCTGGAGCAGCCCCGGGCCTGGTGCCTCCCCCTGCTCAGCCCAGGCTGGAACAGCGGCTCCAGAGGTGAATCCACACGGAGGCAAAGCCAGGACTGAGGTGTGGAACGAGCTCCTGCAGCTCCAGCAGGGCTCCTGCGCAGGGGCCTGGAGCACCCTGGGCTGTGCAAAGTGTTCCCGTGGCAGGGGCTGCAATGGAATGGGCTTTGAGGTCCCTCCCAACCCAAACCGTTCCATCATTCCAGGATTTTCATTCCTGCTTTTGCAGTGCTGCTCGGCTTTTTTTTACTAGTTTTAACTGAAAGTGTTTTTCCTCCCAGCAGGCACAGGGATTATTCTGAGCAATTCCTTTGCCTCCAGAAGTACAAAGGGGGGAGTGGCAGCGTGGGTGCCCGGCGCGTTCCCGGCACAGCTGTCCCTGCAGCTCCGGCTGCCTTTCCCTGTCCCTTTCCCAACGCGCGCCGTGTCTCTGGCGAGGCACGCTGGGTGCCACAGCAGGGCCGGCCGGGAGGCACAGCGCTGCCCGGCTGTCCCTGTCCCACGTGCCCCAGCAGGGCCGGCCGGGAGGCACAGCGCTGCCCGGCTGTCCCTGTCCCACGTGCCCCAGCAGGGCCGGCCGGGAGGCACAGCGCTGCCCGGCTGTCCCTGTCCCACGTGCCCCAGCAGGGCCGGCCGGGAGGCACAGCGCTGCCCGGCTGTCCCTGTCCCACGTGCCCCAGCAGGGCCGGCCGGGAGGCACAGCGCTGCCCGGCTGTCCCTGTCCCACGTGCCCCAGCAGGGCCGGCCGGGAGGCACAGCGCTGCCCGGCTGTCCCTGTCCCACGTGCCCCAGCAGGGCCGGCCGGGAGGCACAGCGCTGCCCGGCTGTCCCTGTCCCACGTGCCCCAGCAGGGCCGGCCGGGAGGCACAGCGCTGCCCGGCTGTCCCTGTCACACGTGCCGCAGCAGGGCCGGACGGGAGCCACAGCACTGCCCGGCTGTCCCTGTGCCAGGGCTGCCGGGGGCCGAGGTGTCCCTGCTGGGGCTCAGGGCCACCGGAGCCGCCTCACCCCGCTCGCCGTGGGGCTGGGGGTGAGGATGGGGATCAGGAGTGGGGCAGGACCTTGGTTTGGGGCCCTGAGTGAAGTGCCCCGAAGCCAGGCCGTGGTGTGTGTGTGTGCTCTCCCTGCAGGACATTCCCACGGGGGCTGACAGCTGTGTCACCAGCCTGTCGTGTGACTCCCACCGCTCCCTGATCGTGGCGGGGCTGGGGGACGGCTCCATCCGCGTGTTCGACAGGAGGATGGCGCTCAGTGAATGGTAACTCCCGTCCTCCCGGGCTCGGGGGCTCGCGGGTCCTGCTCACCCCTCACGTGTCCCCTTGTCCCCAGCCGAGTGATGACCTACCGCGAGCACACGGCCTGGGTGGTGAAGGCCTACCTGCAGAAGCACCCCGAGGGCAACATCATGAGCGTCAGGTACGTGGGGTGGCACTCCCGGAGCTGTTTTCCCTTACACACAATTTGGTTTTCCCTTTAAATTCTGCCCCTGCTGTTCCAGCAGCTGAGAGGGCAAGGCTCTTGAGTTTGGCATTAGCTTCGGCAATTAACTCCTGCTCCAGACTCGGTGGAGAGGAGGCAAAAAGGGATGTGGAGCTTTCCTTGGAAGGCTGTTGGTGTTTTGGGAGCAAACAAGGTGCTGGAATCACAAGG
The DNA here is from genome assembly GCA_013398955.1 of Callaeas wilsoni. NCBI lineage: Eukaryota > Metazoa > Chordata > Aves > Passeriformes > Callaeidae > Callaeas > Callaeas wilsoni. Next base: position 7,247 of record VWPU01002681.1, on the reverse strand, counting down.
TGTGTGAGGAGGAAGGGAGGGAGGCAGGAGCTGGGTACAGAATATCCTGTGGTGGGGGGCTTTAGTGCCAGCATCTCTGTGAGGTCATTTGGGAGAGAACAAGAGGAGGAAGGTGGATGGTGCATCTGTTGGGCACGTTCCTGGGCAGGATTCCTGTGCAATTCCCTAAATCCATTCCTGCTGCCTGGTAAATACTGTGGCCAGAGCAGCAGGTACTGATTTGGCCATTAAGGAACAGCAGAACAGAATTTATTGTCACAAAGCCACCATTTGCACACAAAGAGCCTCTTTTTCTTGATTAGAAAATGAAAACAAAACATAATTTTCTGGGATTCAGAACATTCCTGAGGCGGGGGATGGGCCAGCAAAAATGTATTAAGATTTTCAGAAAGGAGATTATGGGATGCAGCTGCCAGATTTGTCGGGCTCCCACAGTGGAGTTTTTAATCTTCCTCTCCGTAAGCTCCTCCAGCAGCTCCAGGGGTCAGGTCCCTGTGCCCAGGGCTGAGGGCTGGTTGTCCCCTCTCCTCAGAGCCCTTCCAGCCTGGGAGCTGCTCCCAGGGCTGCAGAGCTGTGAGGGAATCTTGGGCTTCAGGAGGCAGCTCTGGGCTCTTCCCAGAGGAGCTCAGGTTGTGGAGTGGAGCCACCTCACTTCCAGTTCCTCCCAGCTCCTTCTGCTTCAGCTGACAGCAAAATCCAAGGAAAACAAATGTTAGGACATAGTGAGATCCTGGTGTCCAGACACTTGGAGTAAAGGATGGCACCAGCACATCCCTTCTGCTCGCAGGTTTCCAAGACAATTTCCTGCTGTGCAGAGCAGCAGGAATTCGGGGCTGACATGGAGCTGGGTGTACTGGGTGTGACAGAACAGGGAGGACACACTCAGCGAGGGGCTGGGAGCGAGAGAGGCAATGAGGGATCAGCAGTGGGGAATCAGCAGTGAGGGATCAGCAGTGAGGGATCAGCAGCGAGGGATCAGCAGCGAGGGATCAGCAGCGAGGGATCAGCAGCGAGGGATCAGCAGCGAGGGATCAGCAGCGAGGGATCAGCAGCGAGGGATCAGCAGCGAGGGATCAGCAGCGAGGGATCAGCAGCGAGGGATCAGCAGTGAGGGATCAGCAGGGAGGGATGAGCAGTGAGGGATCAGCAGTGGGGAGTCAGCAGTGAGGGATAAGCAGTGAGGGATCAGCAGTGGGATCAGCAGTGGGGAATCAGCAGTGAGAGATCAGCAGTGTGGGATCAGCATTGTGGGATCAGCAGTGGGGAATCAGCAGTGAGGGATCAGCAGTGAGGGATCAGCAGTGGGGGATCAGCAGTGAGGGATCAGCAGTGAGGGATCAGCAGTGTGGGATCAGCAGCGTGGGATCAGCAGCGTGGGATCAGCAGCGTGGGATCAGCAGCGGGGGATCAGCAGCGGGGGATCAGCAGCGAGGGATCAGCAGCGAGGGATCAGCAGTGAGGGATCAGCAGTGAGGGATCAGCAGTGTGGGATCATTCCCGAGCTGTTACTCCAGCACAGAGCATGCTGTGGGTGGGATCAAATCACGGCAGCAGTGGGAGCTGGGCCGTGTGTGCTCCCTGTCCCAATGCCCCATGGCGGTGGCTGGCTCCTGGACAGCCCTGTGGCTGCAGTGCCCGGGTTTGGGATCGGGCTGGCACAGCCTGAGCCTGTGGCCCTGTGTGTTGGCAGCGTCAACGGCGACGTGCGGTTCTTCGACCCCCGCATGCCCGAGTCCATGAAGGTGCTGCAGATCGTCAAGGGGCTCACGGCCCTCGACATCCACCCCCAGGCCAACCTCTTTGCATGGTGAGTCCTGCTGCCATTCCAGCACAGGGAGCTGCTGGAGTGAGTCTGGAGAAGGCACCAGGGTGATCAGAGGGATGGAGCGGGGGTGCCAGGGCGAGGGGCAATGGCTTCACGCTGCCAGAGGGCAGGGTTGTTGGAGTGAGTCTGGAGAAGGCACTCCCTGGGAGGGTGGGGAGGCCCTGGCACAGGGTGCCCAGAGAAGCTGTGGCTGCCCCTGGATCCCTGGCAGTGTCCAAGGCCAGGTTGCACAAGGCTCAGAGCACCCTGGGATAGCGGAAGGAGTCCCTGCCTATGGCAGAGGTGGAACAAGGTGGGCTTTAAGATCTCTCCCAACCCCAACCATTCCATGATTCCATGATCCCTGGAGAGGATGATTTGTCTCCACAGATACCATTCATGGGGTGGTGTTGACTTTACTCCTTTTAACCCCACCACAGCAGTGCAGCTTCTTTCCTGTGTCTGCTGCTCAGGAGCTTTATCCCTTCTTTATCCATCAGTGAAGCCCTGGACGCTGGGTCCCTGTTCAGTGTCTGTTTCTGGGCTCTGAGTGGGGACCAGCAGCTGCTCCGCAGCCACATGGCCTGGAGCCTGTTGGGGATGCACGGGATGTGTTTGGGCATCAGCTCTCCGTGGTTTCCTGTCCCAGGTGACCACGGGTCACTGTGGTTCTGGCTACAGTTAATGCTCTCCCGCTTAGGGAAGCGGCTGCGCTCTGGTCTGGCACACAGCTCAACCAGGGGCTGCAGCAGCAGTTCTGTCCCCTCCCAGCATTCCCAGTGACTCCATGTTCTGTCCCTTCCCTTCCAGTGGCTCCATGAACCAGTTCACTGCGATCTACAACGGGAACGGGGAGCTGATCAACAACATCAAATACTACGATGGGTTCATGGGACAGAGAGTGGGAGCCATCAGCTGCCTGGCCTTCCATCCTCACTGGGTCTGTATCCCTGCTGGGATTTGGGGTTGGCACGTCCCAGTGGGAAGAGGGGATGGCACAGAGACCCCCAGTGTGAAGGGGAGCTGCCCCAGCCTGGTGCTCTGAGCTGACTCCCAGCCCAGCTCCAGACAACCGCGCTGGCGCTGCTGGTCCGTGAGGGACACCTGCAGCTGCGCAGGGTTCCAGCCCCTGAGCCCTTCCTGAGGGGCAGTTCCCATCCCGGCTCCGCAGCCGGGCTCAGCTCGGACTCCCTGGCCACGGGAACTGTCCGAGGCGGCAGGAGAAGCGCCGGCTCTCCCTCCCAAATTCCGCGCGCTCACGCGCTCCCTGCCCGAGCCCTGCGTCTGCCTGGGGCCGCTCTCGCTCCGCCTTGCGTGAGGCCGGTGCTGTGCAGGCAAAAGCTGCACGGCAGGAAAACGGGAGGGCTGCAAAAATTAAAGGCATGAGCCGATAGGAATGAGGCAGAACAAAAGGAGATTTTGGAGTCTGTCACAGCTGGGAGGCTCTGCAGCAGTTACAGAGGGAATCCGGTTGCTGCTCGGGGAGGAGCGAGGTCCCGTCTTTGCTCGCCCGGGGAGGAGGATAAATGGAGGAGCTGGAAAACCTGAGAAAACAATGAATGGATGGGAAAACAGGAGGGAGTTACAGGAGTTATTTTAGAAACCTGCAGATCAGCTCACAAATATTTAATATGTAATGGGAAGAGCAGTTTGCTCTTTAAACAAGCAAAGCAAAGCCGTGTCCGGCAGGGCCAGGTCCCCTCACTGCAGGAAATGCTCATTTTCAACCCAGGCATCAGCTCCTAACGAGCAGATTTGCAGTCATTTAGAGAAATTATGTTGGCAGTTGGCAACTAATAGTGCCCATAATTTTTCCCTGTGGCTGAAATGGGCCAATAACTCGTGCAGAGCTGTGGAGCAGCTGGGTGTCCCTGCTGAATGTCACTGTTACCTGCGCCTGTCACTGCTCCACACCTGGCCCTCGGAGTCGGTCACAGGAGCAGCGGCTCAGGGAGATGGGAAGGGGCTGGAGCCCCAGGGAAGGGTCAGGGAGCTGGGAAGGGGCTGGAGCCCCAGAAGAGGCTGAGGGAGCTGGGAAAGGGGCTGGAGCCCCAGGAGAGGCTGAGGGAGCTGGGAAAGGGGCTGGAGCCCCAGGAGAGGCTCAGGGAGCTGGGAAAGGGGCTGGAGCCCCAGGAGAGGCTGAGGGAGCTGGGAAAGGGGCTGGAGCCCCAGGAGAGGCTCGGGGAGCTGGGAAGGGGGCTGGAGCACCAGGAGAGGCTGAGGGAGCTGGGGAAGGGGCTCAGCCTGGAGAAAAGGAGGCTCAGGGAGGACCCTGTGGCTCTGCACAAGTCCCTGACAGGAGGGGGCAGCCGGGGGGAGGCTCAGGCTGGACATGGAGAAATTTCCATGGAATTTCTCCATGGAAAGGGGGTCAGGCCTTGGAACTGCCCAGGGAGGTTTGGAGTGCCCGTCCCTGGAGGCGCCCAAGGAGCAGCTGGACTGACGAGGCGGGGGTCGGTCGCAGGTTGATCGCGGTGGTCCCAGAGGGCTTTCCCAGGCTGGGCGCGGTGCGACTGTGCGTGTTTGTCCCTGTGCTCTCCCGCAGCCCCACCTGGCCGTCGGCAGCAATGACTTCTACATCTCGGTGTACTCGGTGGAGAAGAGGATCAGATGACGGCGCCCGGCGCGGCCGGAGCGGCTCCAGGGCAGGGCCTCCCTGTACATAGAGAAATCATCGACTTGAATGTTTCGTGTTGGCTGCTGCTGCACCCCATAACTTGAACATTTGTTCTTCTGACTTAGCTACTGATGGGTTTGACAAGGGGAAGAGACAATCTCCTGGTTTTGTTTTGTTTTGTTTTCCAGCTATATCCTCTAAAAGCTACAGAAAAGGAACATTTATTTTTGTTTCCAGTGGTTGGCTTCTCTGTCAGAAACACGGCTCCCGAGCTTGGAAGGACTTGGATGAGGCAACGCCCTTGAGAAGGGCCTTGTTTTAGTCTTTGTTCTTTGTTTTGCTGGAGTGTGGGTTCTTCACGGACTGTCAGGACTCACCTACAGCTCCACGAGACCCTCCAGCTGCTGCCGACCCTGTGCCAAACCCAATTCCTGGGACAGGGCAGCACCACCCAAGCATGGGATGTACCTGCTCCTGCACTGCTGAGCAGGGCCAGGGAGGCAGGGCAGCGTCTCCTCTGCATGAACCTCCTCCTCCTCCCTCCCTGCAGCGTCCTCTCCACTGGAAGCAAGGACAGATGGGGACCTGGTGGCCTGGGCAGGCAAGCATCCTGCAGGAAGGGGCTCAGGGAGATGACAAGAACAGGGCAGGAAGTCCCACACCATAAAGCTGCATGTGAGGAAGACGGGGGGAAGAAAGAGAACAAAGATCTCCAACATCCCAACGAGCCTGGAGCAAGTCACTGGTGTCATCACGTTCCACCCAAGCCCACGGTGCTGGTGGGGAGCTGGGGGCACCTCGGGCACTGCCCCTCCTGCTGCCACTGGCCCACGCCTGGCCCCGGGGAGCTCTGCCCAGCGAGGGAGGCCTGGGCCCGTCTGGGCTCTGCCTGCTCCCCGTGGCCGCGGCTCTGGCCCTTCTGCCCCTCCGGAACCGGGCATGGAACCGCCTGGGCACAGAGGCTCACTGAGGAGGAGGAGGAGGAGGAAGGCAGCAGGTCACCGCTCTGAGCAAAGCGCCCTCGTCCCAGCCATCCAGGCGAAGGCTGCTCCGTCTTCCGCACCTTCCGCGTCTGAGCAATGAATGTTGTGTCCCTTGGCAGCCGTGCTGGGTCTGGAGATGGGTGTGGGAGGGGAGAGCACAGCCAGAGGTTTCCTCCCAGAGGTGCAGAACTCGCTCTGTGCAGGACTCGCTGCGGCCCCCTGCGAGGGCCAGGAATTCCCAGTGTTTCTTCCAGCCAGTCCCACGGGATCTGCAGGCTCCCAGCGAAGTGCCAGCCATGCTGGAGGGTGAGGGAAGGGGCCAGAACCCTTCTGTCCCTCTCCCCGCGCCCGCGGAGCATCCGGCCCGGCCCTGCCGCCGCCGAGGCACCGCGGCCACGCCGGGCAGGGGCCCCGTGGCCACCCCGAGGTGCCGGAGGCGCGTGGGGGCTCTGCCTCGGGAGAGGGGCCCCGAAGCGTGCGGTGGAGCCGATGTCGGGACCATCGATGTGCCGAGGGCCACAGGATAGTGAATCAAAGGCTTTAAACTTAAAAACTACCTAAAAATCCACTTCTAAGTTACCCAAAGTTAATTATGGTCTAACAGAGCTGTGCCTCTTCCCGACCCGCTCCTGGGCTGTCCACGGGGGTGGAGACAGAGTTTGGGATCTCACGTAACCCGTTAACATTCACAGCTTCAAAACCAATAGATTTTTAACTCGTATCAGTGTATTTGTGAAAGGAACAGGACATTCCTGGCGAGAGGGGAGCCGCCGCTCCGGTGCAGCCCCGTGTCCAGGACGTGGGATTTTAAGGAGTTCGGGCTGTTGGGCTTTTACCTGAGCGCTCGTGGGCTGTGCTTCCGCAGGCCTGATGCAGAGATTCAATCATGGAATCACAGAGTTTAACCAAGGATCTGGAGAGCGTCCTACCTTAAAAGTTCACTTATCTCTATTTATTTTACAAAAATAAAGTTTAAAAAAATATATAAAAACCCCCACACGATTGTAATGTGAGAGTAAAACGATTACAGACAAATAAATGGTTAATAAAAAATAAATGCAGGAACACTTCCTGGAGTGAGGATCCTTCTGTGGGGCCGGGTGGGATTCGGGGTGCCGGGCCCCGGCTCTGGGCGGTCTCCCAGGGAAGAGGCCGGGCACAGGTGGAGGTGCCGGTGGCAGGTGCACTGGTGTCCCGGCGCTGGCTGCAGCCTGGCCCGCGCCGAGGAACGAGCTGGGTGGGCAGAACGGATACCCCGGGATTGCGGGGCAGCGGCGGGGCTCCGCGGGCTCCGGGGACTTTTCCAGCCTGAACAGTTCCACGGCTCTGTGAGCAAATCGGTGCTGTCCCTGTAGCCCCCAGCCCCTACAGCCTCCCTCCCACACCTCCCATTCCCTACATCCTATTCCCTGTATCCCACTCCCTATATTATTGCTATTCCCGATATTATCCCCATTCCCTATTTTATTCCCATTCCAAATATTATCCCCATTCTCGATATTATCATCCCCATTCCCTATATTATTATTCCCATTCCCTATTTTATTCCCATTCCAAATATTATCCCCATTCCCGATATTATCATCCCCATTCCCTATATTATTATTCCCATTCCTTATTTTATCCCCACTCCCTATATTATCCCCATTCCCAATATTATCATCCCCATTCCCTATATTATTATTCCCATTCCCTATCTTGTTCCCATTCTCTATATTATCCTCATTCCCGATATTATTATCCCCATTCCCGATATTATTCCCATTCCCTATATCATTCCCACTCCCTATATTATTATTCCCGTTCCCTATTTTATCCCTATTCCCTATTTTATCCCCATTCC
>VWPU01002680.1:0-61282 GCA_013398955.1 Callaeas wilsoni | reverse complement strand
GGGGCAGCTGCGGCCGTGGTACCGGCGGAGAGCGGCGGGGGAGGTGAGCGGGGCCGCCGAGCAGCTTGCGGCCAGACCGGGGCCGTGCCAGAGGGGCGCCCGGCGGGCGGGAGGGGACCGGGGCACCGGGCGGGGGAACCGGGGGACCCAAAGTTTGGCTGCTGACAGCCCGGAGGCCGCGGCCGCAGGGGTCGCTCCGGCGGCTCCTCGCTGTGCGCTGCCTGTTACCTGCTCTCACAAGTTTCCCAGCACCGGGTGCGTGGGCGCTGTGCCGGGAGCGGGGCTTCTGGCGCGCTGAGTTTCTTAGGCGTGTTGGCTTTCTGAAAGCAGGGAGGGTTTTTCCCCCAAAAGAAGCGGGTGTTAGGGTTGGCAGCCCGCGGGTAGCAGCATCGCCAGCGCGGCGCGGGAGACGCTTCGCTCCCGGGTGCGGGAGAGGTGGCACTTCCCGAGCACAGGCTGCGCTGGGAGAGCTTGGAAACTGGAAGTTGCTCGCTTTCATTCGTGTCTGCTGTGAGAGAGAGCTTGCTGGTCTTGTGCTAAATAAAAGTAATAAATCATAATTCAGTTAGTAACTGAAATTTTCTTGGCGTTTCGAATGATAGAGTAACGGGGGGAGAAATATTTACGGCCATTGCCGTTTGGGGATGAAGGGGTGATGTTCTGATACTGTAACAGAATTTGGATAGGGCTGGTGGCATCACGCTGTGTGCTGAAGCAGGGAACTGGTTAGCCAAAACTCTGACCTCAGATCGCTTTGGAATGATATGGTAGCTGCTTCGTGTATCAAGTTCTGGGAAGACTTGGAAATGCAGGGTATGCCTCGAGAGAGTCCTTTGTCTCTTGGTGAAAATGGTGCTTGATATTTTGGCTCAGCACTGTGCAATGTTGGACGATTTTAACAGAAAAATACCTTTCTAGAAACCACTGTACTAACGAATAGGTGTTAAAATGTCAAATTGCCCATAAAACTAAGGAGTATCCGTTTATGGATTAGAGGCCTCAGTGTGATTTATTTCTCTCCCCCTTTCTCATGCCTACATATGATTCTGAACATGGTTTGGCTTTTGTGGTTGTAATCGCATTCTTGGGCAACTTCCTGAAAGAGAAACCTGGTAGAATATTGTTTTTCTTCACTGCACTGAAAAATGACCTCTTCTTCCTTCACTTTCTCTTGTGTGAGCATTTAGTAGTGTCTTGTCTCCAGCTTGCCACAGGAATTCATTAGAAACCTGATTTCATAGGGACTATTCACAAAAGGTACGTAGGTGTAAGCAGCTGTGCTGCTGTGTAGCTTTGGAGAAGCTGCAGACATCCTTGAGGAAAGCAAAAAGCAGCTGCATGCCTGCTGAGGGCTCAGATGAGTCTTTGGAGCGTGAGGTGAAGACCAATGCAAATAAAAAGGCAGAATTATTAAGCAGATTAATTCAACTGCATATAAGATGTACTGGGTTGGAGATCTAGCATTTTGTGGGGTGTGATTAAACTCATGAGAACAGCAGCTGTTTGACACAGGAGCAAACTTCGAGTGATGACTGCTAGTCCACAGCTTTTTACAGTTACAGACAAGTTGTATGTCAGGCAACCTATAAGCAAATGTTGTCAGTGCTCTTGAGTTGCTGAAAAGCAGCTTCTCTGGGCATTACTGTTTTATGCACTCCCCAGGTATGAGGATGGTGGAAGAACTCCTCTCTGCTTTGATAGGTGATATGGCCATCACTATAGTCACACATATATTTATATCTATATATAGCTCTATGTATCTCACGTGGGAGGCAATAGAAACTCATGTTGGAACAAAAACGAAAACAGAAACCTGCAGTGGATTTTGTCTCAAGGTGTATACAGAAGTATTCAAGCTTATGTTTGGTGTTGTCATTGACAACCAGGAGAATAGCATGTGTTAGTGGCATGTGGAGACTTTTAGCCTGGATGTCTAAATCACACTGGCAGAAACGTCTTCCTGTCCTAGAACTTCTTACCTGCATACTGTTAGGCAGAAAAATGTCAAGCAGGGAGCCCAGTAAGTTGCACCAGGTATTTTTAGACTAGATTGAAGTGTGTGTGTGTATAGATACTGAAAAATAACCACCTCACCTTACTGCTAGGAATTACAATGGAGATGCATATAAATTGCATATATCCACAGCAAGGGATCAGTTCAGAGGGAGCTCTGGCTAGAGATTTGTGGTGGTGGGCACAGCATCTACCTGGCTCATGCAGCTGGTTGTGGATTTTGATTCTTGATAGGAACTACTGTGCTCGTCCTGGAAGAAGCAGAGGCTTGGTGGAAGGTTTTTCTTGGAAGCTGGGATTAGGATTGTCTGGGCTTCTTGAATTGCTTAATCACAAGCATTCATGAAAGAACATGCTTTTGTAATACTAATTGGGGGAAATTCATTCTAATAATCAAAACCTTTCCAGTCAACTTTGTTTGTTAACTGAATTCTGCGATTCTCTAGGGTCCAAGGTTTTATACATGAAAAGACAGGGAAAAGATGGATTAATCATCACTAATCTGTAAAGTGTTGGTAGATAACGTCATCTTTACGTGCCTCTGGGCATCTTCCCAGTCACCTGTGACATAGCTAACAAATCGTGTTTTACAGAAAAGTGCTGGCCTGTAAGAACCATGTCATTCAGCGCACCTATACTAGCCATAAACATCTTTCGAATAAGTGGAGTGATATAAAGAATTGCCTCTTTTTGGCTTTGAAGAGCAGGTAGTGGTAGCATGGAGTAGTCAATCACCTACATAGGAATTTAAAGGTTTAGTGTAAATGTAAAGATTCAGTGTAAGTTGGGGAACTATGAGAATATAAGAAGGTTTTTATTATTATTAAAGTAGATAGCTTATTTGTGTAAAAATTAGAAAGCTGAATATATGCAACCATGTACATATTCAGGTGTGTCTCCTCTGTGATGGTTAAAGTGGTGGGAGGAGAGCAAAAAGAGGTGGTAGCATTCTACAGCTGTAGCTACGCAAACATTTAGACTTGCATGCTATGGGAAAAAAAAGCTGTCCTGTGTTCTGCTTGTTCCTATCTCTCTTTAGGGATAGACTCTAGTTCATGCTTGACTTCCGTGAATAGCTCTGCAAGCAGAGCTGAGGTCTCTGCTGAAGTGAGAGCCAGTAGTCATGGACAGGAAAAGTATGGGGCAATTTTAGTGGCAATGCTAGTATAAGCCACAGGTTCTTGAGCTGTTTATCATGGCCTTGAAATACACTTAACTGCTAACTGAAATGCTTTCTAAATCCATTAGCACCTCTCCTTGAGCAGTGTCTGTGGAAAAACATGCATTTTGGCAGCTGCCGTATCTTTTCTGTGGTCTGGTGTTCATCTTTAATGGCCAGAAGGATGTTTTTTCCTTTAGAATCAGGCTGAAATCAGAAGGTAGGTGCCTTATGCTGGGGTCCAATAATTATGCCACAAAGCAGTTTAAGTATGAAAGCATATTCATCTTGTGGAATTATGTCCCTGTGGTGAAAATGTCGGTTTTGCTGACCATGCTCAGCCATGTGATGTAAAGTGTGGGCTTCAGGCAGTCTCCTGTTGTCATCCTGGCCTTTAGGAACAGCAGCCTGAAATTCTTTAGTATTATGGGACCATGAAAGCACATGTGGGAGGCATCAAGACTGATGGCCAGTGAATTCTGAACTGAAGAAGCCTGTTCAAGGCTGTGTATATGTAGCGGCCTCAGTATGCAAGTAGGTTGGTTTGTGAGAAATGAGTTGTCAATAGACTGTAAGCTACAGTTGTAAATCCCACTGGAGTCTCCGGAAGCACTAGTGAGAAATGCTGGTACACTCTAGCTCTCTTAGTTTAGCTGATGTACAGGGGATATGAATTTGTTAATCAGCTATGTAGCTTTGACCAAGCCTGTTTTTTTTACTTAAATGCTTTCTGTATTATTTAACAACTTGCACTTTAAGCTTCTGTTCCTGCAGAAGGGCATGTTGAGATATTTAGTGATGTTTCTTACTGCTTCTGAGATGGTTCTGTCATCTGGTGTGAACAGTAAACTCCTGCTGGCCCAAGGCTGAATGGGGTTTGAGGTTTGTTTTAATAGGAGAGGGGCAGTTTCACATTGGCTCTGACAGGTTACAGGTACAAAACCAAGAGGAGAGCTGAACATAACTAATTTTTCCTCTTCCATTCTATTACCTTATAAATTTACATCCCTAAGCAATCTAAGAAATGCTACGTAGAAGTTGTGTATTATCTGTTAGCTATATGTTTCCATCTTGCTATACACCCTCCTCTTCCAGAAAGAGTAGTTCATGTGGCTTTCTCAGCAGTTAAACAAGCTGAGGCCTCCAGCTGCTCTGGCAGCTCGGTTGAAGAGGTTGCTTTCCCAGCTAATTGCCTACTTCCTCTGCGGAGGTTCGTCATCTGCGTTACAGAAATAGGGATGGACTCTGTGGAGGCTCAGCCAGCACAGCTCACAACTCAGCCTACAAACTCTCAAGCTGAACTGAATCAGACAGTTTAATATGCCAGGTCATGACCTGCTCTTGGAGATTTCTTGTGCATCGTTCATACTCAGTTGTCTCATTTTTTTACTATGGAAATTTAAGTCTTGCCTTCCCAGAAACCTGTAATAAAGCCAGTGGGATCAGTCAAAAGTGAGGTCAGTTTAACAAAAAGTGTGCTTTCTTAAATACAGGTCTTTAAATAGCTGGCAATTCTCTTATTAACTGGTTAATGTAAGTCTTCTTGCAGATGACTGAGGAGGTGTCTACCTGAGCATAGGAATGGGGTTCCCAGCACAAGGCCTCATTCCTGCATCCTAACAGCATCTGTGACTTCTGATGCTCTTGTGGTTGCTTAGTTGTCCTTCTAGAGCCTTCTGGGGGAGAAGATGAATATAAGTAAATGTCTGTGCTGTAAAGAGAGATGTGAATGTCCTTATCCTTTTTGGGTACCCTTCAAGCTAGGGCTGGAACGGCTGAGAAAAGGCTGCTAAAAACTAGTATCTTGTGTTCCTGTGAGCTTGGGTCTGTTTCAGTGATGCTGTCCTGGAGACAGAAAAATCAATATACATTTTTCATCTTAAATGTTAATAACTTGGCTACATTACACTTTAAGGGTTATATTTGTTATCTAGTTTTTCAGATAAGAAGGTTTCCTAAATTAGCTTGCAAATAGGAAGTGGTTGATTGCTAATGTTGTACAGTGTGATTAATAAATATATAAAAGGCTAGTCACCTATTACTCTGCAAATCTCCAACCACAAGTGCAGTAAATGATCTCTCCAAGTATTTTTGTCATTTGGTAGCATTCCATATGTACAAATGCTTAAAGTACCAGGTTTTGGCTATCAATGAGTTTGTGTAAATACAAGGTTTTATAGAAGTTCTTCTTATGAGCAGAAACTAGTGGAGTTCCAAGTCATTTTTATAGTGAAATGACTGTATTGACTGTATGTAACTTTAGAGAACTGCCAGCACTGTTACTGCCATAGTCTTTCCTCTTGTAGGAGGAGGGATAAGTAAAAACTTAGTAATATTGAATTACTTGCATTATTTTAAGTGAGGTTTCCTAAAGTCTTCTTGGGAGACTGTCTCCCCATCTTCTGTTACCAGTTGGGCATTTCTAAACCCAGCATGCATTGGCTTTAGTTAGATGTTTTGTGGCTGATAGGTCCTGCCACCTCTCTTAGCTTCCCAGGAGTAATAAAAATGTAAATAATGTAAAAATACTATGGCTCCATAGAAAACCAAATTTCCAGTTATGCTGTAAACCCTGACTGAACCATAGAGCATGGAGTGATGGGAATGGGGCATTGTAGTGTTGTTTAGGACAAAATATAAGTACCTCTTCTGTAGAGTAACCAAAACCTAAAAGATGTAGAATCTGAAGGCAAAGAGTCATCTTTCTTCTATTCTGCAGCAACTCACATGCCTTGTTAAAGCACTGAAATATTAACTATTGGCTTGAGGAATCAATTCTATACCTTTAGTTTTCTTTATTTCTTACACAGATATTTTCTTTGCTTGACAGTTCTTTCAGTCCAAGTGTTATAGATATTGGTATCTTAACCCTTCTGAAGAAGGGTTCTTGGCATTCAGTCTTCTCCAAGGACAGTTCCCAAGTGGCCATGGAGCCATCTCCACAAGGCTATTTCTACTCTCCCAGCCTGGTAGGTGGGAGAGGCAGGACATGTGTCACTGGCCAGCAGATTAAAATTTGCTTAGCAAAAGGAGAACCAGATTTGTTTGCACTGTAGTGATGTGAAAGTCTTGGTATCAGATGACACCAAGATACCTGCAACAAGTGAAAATAAATAAGGGTACTGGGTTTCCCTTTAATATTTTTTAAAGGAAGAAAAGATGGTAAAATCCTAAAGCAGAGGTGGGACTTAGGGTGAAGGTGGTGGTGAGGTACCTGATAAGACACCAGCCATCGCTAGTCCAGCACCTTGTGTACTATTTACTTCATAAATCTGTACTTACGCAGCCCATTGCCAAGGAATTAATACCCTGTACCTTATTAATGGGAGCTTGCAATGCTGCAGGCTTGCCTTTGGCTACTAATGAGCCTGTGGTTGCATAGTGAGCATTGTTAATGTACAGGAAATGTGGGAACTGTGGTTCCATGAAGCCTTTCTTGCACAAAAAAGCTAAAAGTGGGAGCTTGAGTTTAGGCATATGCTATGATTGTTGAACCCCCGTTCCCTCTACTGGGGTGAATCCAGAGCAAGAGGGTATAGCCTCCCCATCATGTTGTGAAACACTGCTGTGCTCCTTCTTTTGGGGAAACTGGTTCTGCAGCATTTGTCTTGATGAGCTGACTGTCCCATGCTTGTTTCTTCATTATATTAAAATAACCACACTGCATAAAGAACTTAAGATCAACCAAACCACTTAAGGGACACCAGTACATTAAAAACATAATTCTCTTTAATCTTTCTTGTACTGTAAGATTTGATAATAGATCTTGGGGAATTCTGTAGAAAATCTACTTTAAATACAGGAATAAATAATACTGAGAAACTTTAGCGATAGTAGTGGAGCCTACAGTAACAAGAGAACACATAAAATTTAAAATGGTGATAGAATTGTGCAGTACCAGAATAGTGTCCATAAGCCCCCTGCCTTGTCAACTGTATTTGCTTCATGAAGCAGAGCTAAAGTTGGCTTTTTAAGTCTTGTATAAATGAGGGATGGAAGTAAAAGCAAATGATACGTAAATGTCTATCTGTGTTCTTGAAATTCTGAATAGTGCCTGTGTAGTTGTTGTACAGTCACAACTCAGTGGTGAATTAAAAAACTCTGGTCAGCTTTGTGTGATGTGAAATTGATCTTTGTAATTAACTGCCATGAACCACCACCAAATGCTGTAGAAGACAGATACTGGTGAGAAAAATCAGTCTGGTTTGTGAACTGGACACCCTGGTCATGAGGCTATAGACAGTTTGAAATGGGACTTGGCTCTCTGCACTTCATGCTTAACAGAAACTCCCAAAAATTGGTGGTGGTCAGGACTCTTCATAAAGAAGCACTGATCTCTAACTTCCTGCTCATGTGGGAGCAGTGCTTGGACGAAGAGATGTGGGACCAGCTGGTTTTACAAGCTGGTGCTCTGCAGGGAAATTCCCACTTGGCAGGGGAGGCTTGTTGGACACAGCTGAACAGGCTTTCCAGAATGCACTAAAAACCCAAGAGAAATAGGAATAGCAGAGAAAGGATTAAGGTTGGGAGAGGAAACCTTCAGAAGCAGTTCCATGCTTTTTGCAGTCACGTGCAATGCTGGCTGTAGTGCCTGAAGTCAGACCAATATCTTAATATATAAAATTATTTCTTTAGAAAACCCATCACTTCCAGCTTATCTCTGTGTACAAGTTATGTTTATCTCTTGTTGACAGTAACTTACTCCTCTTCAGAGCAATGTGAGTACTGAGCTGATTAAAACCTAGCAATCATCCTTTCTTGGTAATGCTCTGCATATACTAAGCTTTCCAGGTATTGAGTAATAATAGAAAGAGTTGTTAGATGAAAAGGGAGAGCCAATGTTCAGGATGTACCAGAAAATGTGGAAGAAGATGAAACATTTCACAAATCTGTCACGTGGAAGAAACCAGAACTTCAGCAGGCTGAATTCGTGTTCAGGATGAGGAGAGGATACTGAAGCTGAAGGCTTTGGTATGTAAGAGGCTTAGGCAGAAGGGAAGTTAGGAACCCCTGCGAGGGGAGCAGAAGCCTACCAAGAGGCTGGAGTGTTTTACCATGCTGCCAAATGGGCATCAGCTGAGAAACAAGAACCAGCATATGACCTTCCCACTGCAACCAGAGTGGTCTCGTTGCTTGGGAGAAACAATTGCTGTGTGTTCAGCCAGCTCCTTTAATGACTGTTAACAAGTTTGGTTAAGTATTTATTCAGTCCTGCTGGAGAGAGTTGGTTAAATGCCTGAAGTGAAGCTGCTTTCTTTCAGCTCATATGTCAATTGAAATAAGACTTTTAAATTAGTAGCCCAGATGACAGTGGCATGGAAACATCAACATCTCAGACTTAGAGAGGTCCCTGAATGTTTGTTCCAGGCTGACTTTCTCTAGTCACACAGACTGCCCAGTGCCTGCCACGTGGGCTCAGGGGACCTGAGCTTTTTGGGCTTTATACAGTGAGACCAGCAATGCTGTGAGACTGCTCTTCAGTTTTAGTCCCTTTAGCTGTGCTTGCTGCTGTTTGGTTACAGCTATTCACAGAAGTGCAGTCTGGTGTCTAAACTTCGTTATGTGTGATATGTCATTAAAGAAACTGCAGAACTGCAAGAAGGAGCTTTTTGGACTATACATTATTGTTGTTGAAGTCAGGCTTCAAAATAAACACTCAGAGGTGTCTCAGAGGAAATACAGTCATTACAGATACCTAAAAATCTATGTACAGTTCATTATTTCATCCTCAATCCACTGCAAAGTGTTCTTCAGCCTCTCTGGGACAGGCTTTTTCTCCAACTTAGATATTAAATACAGGTATTTTTTCATATCGTGTTTTTGCCTCTGATCTTGAACCAAACTAATTTCTCTTCTTCCTCTTGGAAGGACTGCAGCAGCTTGGTTTGGCTCTCTGAAAAGGAAGTCCTTCCTAAGCTAGTTTTTTGCTGTAGGAGGATCTTCATTGTTAGCAGTTATTTGTGCCTGGCGCTGAAGATGTAACTTTTCCCTGCTCTATCAAATGCTTTTCTAGACACAGATTAAACAGTCTGTATTAATACAACTTTGCTTTTGTAACAAGCATTCTATAAATGCAGGTTGAAAGCATCATGTCCTCCAACTACTTCCATAATAATTTGATCCAAAAAATTTAAACTAGGTACTATGGAGGTGATCTGAACAGCTGAGCCTAGTAAGAGTTGAGTATCCTGCCCAGTACATCTGAGAGTTAGTGTTTGCAACACCAGCTTGAAGCTGAGGTCATCCCAAGATTGGTAGCCTGAAGACTTTTCATCATCTGTCATGAAACAACACAGAACCATTGTATATAGGACATGCTGCTGTTTTCCTCTTCTGCCTTCCCTAGAGCTCTGTGCCTGACTGGAATAGTTGTCTAAAAATTCTCCTGTGGCTTAGGCTAGGCTCTGCAGTTAGAGTTATAACTGGTGCTTCAGTGTGATGTACAGGACTTGGTGTGGTGCTGTGCAGTGAGGCAGGGGGAGTTGAGTTCTCGGTGTGCTTGCTGTGGAAATGCCATCTCTCATATAGATGAATGTGTGACACTGATCTGTTGTGCTCAGAAACTCTAGCATTAGGATTAAGAACTGGATTTGCATAAAGAATTGCAATGTATGACAACACTGGCTACATTTCTTTGGGTTAGTGACAGTATTTCCACTGCGTGTTGAGAAGTTTAAATTGTGGATGTTGTCCTTCCTGTAAGTGCTCAGTCTAAGAAGTGGGCAGCCTACCCTAAAGAGGGACTTTTTTTTTTGATCCAGCATCTTTCAAAAGCCCACGTTTATGTAAATGAATTTGCCTATACACTTTCCTCCTTCTCAGTTAACTTTGTAAAAAATATAAAGGTCATAGGCAAAGAAATGCCTAGCTTGTATTTTTGTTTGGTTTTCTGAAGTATTAGATTCAGATTTAACTATCACTAGGTTTTTAGCTTCAGTGTTATGAAAGCTTGTTGAAAGCTTGTTGATATTCTGTATAGCAGGTCAGCTGTTTTCCATCCTACACATCATACATCCTTTTGGATTTCTTCTCCCAGCACTGTATTTAAGCTGTTTCTTTCAGGATATGCAAATGCACTTCTTGATACTGAACTGCGCAGAAGTTGAGTATACTGAAATCCATGATGGAGACTTTAATTACAGGGATCCTACCCCTTGAAGATCCTTTTATCTCCCCAGTTACCTGGTTAAGTTATGCTGTGTCCATAGCAGGGTCAGGCCGAGAAGTGACCGTTCTGTAACTTGTGATGAAAAGTGGTTTTACTCTTTTTCCGTGCTCAGAGCACTGCATGACTTTATTTCACTTACTGGATAGGTATCTGCTAGAGATTGTGCACCAAAACAGAGACCAACCCACCTTAATGGTGTGTCAGGAGGGAGAGGTTAGGCAAATATGGGGAATTCTGGGGAAACCAGATGCGGGAGGTAATCAGTTGAAATAAAAAAAACCCCAGAATCTGCAGCAGTGGCCTTGGGAGCAGAGTTGGGTTGTTTTGACAAGGCTTCAACATGTCATGGGGAAAATGCAAGGCCGTCACCCTGAGTCTGGCAGGGACTGTCACCAGTGAAGTAGAAAACTTGGAGACTTGCAATATATTCTGGGAAAGGCAAGAAGAGAAATGTATGACTTCAGTTAGGCTTGTGGAGATGAAGTACGTAAATGAGAATGGAACATTGTTTTATTTGATTTCAAAGTGCCACTCCTGTCTCTGCCCTCATAGTATGCTTCTTGCCATATAATGTGTCAAGGATAAATTGCACTCAAAATAGCCCAGTTTCCTGTGGTTTGCTGTCAATATCAGGTGGAGCTGCCTTGGTCAAAAGCAGGGTTTTCAAATTGCAGCTCAAATTGTGCTCTGTGATTATCTGGTACTGTCCCTGTCCATCCCTACATGAGACAGGCTTTATTGCACCAACAGGAATCATTGCTTGCTTCTAAGTGCATCTGGTAAGACTTTGTAATAGTTTTAGGGCCTTGAAGTTTCTTTTTGCCAAGCTACTAGGTTGAGGTATAAGTCTGCTTAATATTGGGATTGAGTATTTGTTTAAACTACCCCTTGGGTTTCCAGGTTTGGGAGAAGAGATGGTCACCAAACCGCCAAAGAAGACCCTTAGCCCTAAACCTAGCTTTTCTTGGAGTGCCTCCTGCAAGGCAGCAGTGCCGTCAGTGTGGAGCTGCTGCCTGTGAGAGAGGGAATCCTTGCCCTTAAGAACAAAACTAGAGGTTTCAGGTGGTTTGTGTTAGTATCAAAGAACACTGAAGAATATTCCTTAACAATTTTAATTTTTTTTGAGAAGTCCAAGTTTACTTTCCCTGTCAGGCTGTTGGCTCTCCCCCATGACACTCTCCTGCTGTAGCTGGTGGTGAGGGATGCAAGACAAACCTAGGATTGACTCTTAGCCTCCCTCAGGGGGTCACAAACCCAACCCATGGTGCTTAGGTTTTCTTCCTGTGGGTCTCAGCTGCAGCTAGCCCAGTCCAGTCTAAATTTTGGACTAAGCTCGAGTAGTTGCAGTTGATGGCTGGTATGAAGCTCCTTTGGAAGGAATTGTACTTAAGTGACTTCAGAACTGCTTGGGGGATTAGTAGGTTGATGGAAAAGACTTAATTATTGGGTGGGCTGTTACCCCATTTTGTAGGACAACGTTTTCACTTTTTCTTGCATAACTTAAATCAGTCCAGCAAGTTCCTCTGGTCAGAAGTATACTAAAGTTGGGTTCAGGGGAGAAAGATGTCTAGACTCCTGCATTATTGCATGTTCAGCATTTGGTTTATTCTGCAACGACAAACTTTGACAAAGCCAATTCTGTCCCCTCAAATGGTGTAGAAGAAAGTGGAAATGCTGTATTTGTCGCTTTCAAGTGTTTTAGCACAGTTAAAGTACATGCTATTAAAAGATGATTAAACAAATCTGTACAAACACCAGCTGGTTTTCTGGTAGTCAAGTGCTCCAGCATGGTTTGATCTCGCAGCATAGGTAGGCTGGCGATGGCACAGCTCCTTGGGGTGTGTGGGAGGAGGCTGGGAATGACAAGGCTGTGGCTCTGCTGGGCCCCAGCACCCTGGAGTGCTGCACCTAGAAGAGCCAGTGTGCCACTCTGCACAGGGGGCTCCAGGGCAGCAGAGACCTGGCTTTGCATTTGTTGTGCAAATAACACTTCATTCGTTTGTATACCTTCTGCAACCTTTCTTCTGAAGTCAGCTCAGTGAGGGAACAGGCTCCTGACTGATCTGGAAATGGAAGTCAGGGCTTTTAATTGTGCAAATGAAATGTCTTTAAAATATTGTGAGCAGGGAACATAATTTAATGAAATTGCAGATTATTGCACGTTTCTCTAAGTATCTCTTTGCCCTAACAAAAAAGGGGTTGAATGCAGTTTCGTGAGGGGGGAATACAGCCCGGTAGTTACAGTTCTCAGTGTTTGACACTTGGGCTTGGCGCTCTATAATCAGTTGCTGGTAGGTCCTGAACAAAATGTTGCTGCTGCTATTGCTTGTGCTTCAGTTCTTTGGAGCTTGTGGGTAATGGTACTGAACTCTGTCAGATGTTAGACCTGCAGATGAAGATAGGCCCATTTTGAATGCTACCCTCATTCTATATTCATTAGGTGCTTTGTTTTCTTAAATGGACAAGTACAGGTTGAAATCCAAGTTTAATGGTTGCATTTTAAAATCTAAAATTTTCATCTACATTCCTGTTCTTGAGAATGCCAATTATGAAGCTAACTCTTATTGTTCTAGGCAGGTGTAAATTCCCACAACAGAAGGTCCGTTTGCATATGTATATATGCTTCTGTTCACTGCAGAAAATGATCTATGAGGTGTACTGTGCATCACATACTAGTGGGTGAGAACCATACCACAACACATCTCAGCACTCATGTACTGTAAAGGGCAATCTAAATAGAATGCCAAGGCTCATTTAACTGAAACACAAAACTATCTGAACCTGGGTGTGGTGAGAGGTAGTCTCCTAACTTGGTGGCTTTTGCCCTTTATATAGGCACTGATATCTAGCTATGTCATGATTATCACTGCATCTGGAAACCCCTAGACCTAAAATCCTGGTAGTGGTAAGTAAAATACAGGTGCCAGTCCCCTTGCCAGAGCTCTGTGAGTGGTGTGTGGCACGTGTGCAAGACTTGCCTGCTCTTTAGGTAAATAAGAATTTAGGTTAAAAATGCTGTACTTGTGAAAGCTGACTTAACTTCCCCCTCTTGTTTTCTTACAGGTATCTCCAACCAGGAATCATGAACTGGCACTTTTCACTCCTCTTCGTTCTTGGGACTTTAATGTCTGTATGTTCCCAGTTCAGTTTTTATCCTCTGGAAGAGCTTAGCTCTGATGTTGGAATCCAGGTCTTCAATCAAATAGTGAAAGCTAAGCCTCAGGACAATGTTGTTGTTTCTCCTCATGGGATTGCATCAGTCCTGGGGGTGTTGCAGCTGGGAGCTGATGGCAAGACAAAGAAGCAGCTGACAACTATGATGAGATACAGTGTAAATGGTCAGTGATCCTAAGGTGGTTTGGGGTGTGTTTTGTCAGACTCTTCATGATGTATGAGATGGCTTTCAAAGTGTGGTAGATTGCATCATGCACCAATTAACTCTGTTTACCAAAGCACAAAATGGACATGCTTGAAGTTAATTGGCAATTTGAGCATGGGCATGTACATATACCCAAACTGGCTTCTAAGCAGCTTGGTTAATGACTTCAGGGCCCTGGCTAGAACTGCCTTTGTCCTTGCCAAATTGGTATTCCAGAACGTGGTGGATGGTGGTCCTGTGCTAGCTCTGAGCAGGAAGGTGGCAGTACTCCATTTCAGGCTGTACTGAACAACCTTTAATGTGCCACTCCTTAGACAAGAGTGCAGGAGGATATTTCTTGGCACCTCACTGAAAGCAGTGCAAGCTAACCATACAATTGATACTTTCACTTTGCTCTTCAGTTTTGTTTGTGTATTTCTGCTGTCAGAATCCCTGTATGTGTAGTTCTTGTAGTGCCCTCTTCTTGAAACAGCCATTTTTGCTTGCCTGTGCCTGACACTGCATGCATCTGTGTTCATATTCCTCTGCCAATGTCTGCCCCTCGAGAGGGGGTAGGCTGAAGAATCTTACTGCTTTAATTTGCATGCTATTTTTGTGAGTGTTTGCCAGCAAGACTTAACATCTTAGTGCCAGCATTCTGCCTTACTTCCAAGAATAGAAAACCCTCCAGGAGGTAAGTGCACATTTAAATCTTGAGCAGTATTGTCATATAACATGTTGTCGTATAACATGTTGTCCTGTCTTCATATGCTTTGCTGTTTTGGTCCTAGGTTTAAAGTACAACAAAATGATTTGACATCTTAACATCTAAATGATGTAGATTGAAATCTCTTCATGGGATAATCAGCTCTAGGAACATTTGAATGCTCAAAATCTAAGTACTTGGAAAAATGTTAAAGCATTATTTGGCCTGCAGACTTCCTAATCCTAACTGTCAGGCACAGAGGTTCTCAAACACCTTAGAAGGTAGCCACTACCTGGTTAGAGACTTGTTATGGGATGCTACCTATGTCCTTGCACAGGTTTTCCCCTGCTCTTGTTCATGACTACCTTAAAGTCCTTTGGCAACTGCAGCAACTGCTTCTTTGGAAAGGTAATAGTTGAAAAGTATTTAATTTGTGTTTAGCTGTCTTTTAATGCAATTTAGCAGCTGGAAGCAAAGAGGAGAGCCAGCATCATGAGACCAGCCAGCTCTCCCTGGACCACCAGCAAGTGCTCCGTGGACCACCAGTGGTCCACAGAATACAGTTTGAGAACCTCTGTTATGGTATGTTCTCCAAAAGAATTTGCCCGTAGTATTGGAGAGTGAACATGTAGAAATTCATACCAGTGGTGCTGTTAAAGCATTCGTGATACATGAAACAGCAAAGCCATCTGAGGCTTTTTCTTACATACAGCTAAGAGAATAACTCTGAACTAATTTATTCCTTTCATATCTCTTGCTTGTCTACATAAGAAAGTAGTCAGGAAATGTTTCTGCCTAAATTGTATTGGGAAACAGAGGGAAGTCATTAATCACAGCCACCCAAGGATGCTGTTCAATGCAGTGGTTGAACATGAAGCTGCTTGCCTGGCAATAGCTTCCCTGTGTAGACAAGCACTCATTGATAAGCTGCACCACGGGAGAGCTGGCTATGGTGAACATAGCAGTTCTTCTGTGCTGCCATATGCTTTCCCTCACACAGTGAAGGAGCTAGCAAGCACTTTGTACAACCTGCTTGCAGGTCCTAAGGATCTTGACTAAGCACTGGAACCTACTACTTTCCCTTTTCCTTTTTTTAGAGGCAAGCTCATGTGTTGAGATTAATTCCTGCTTGTAGCAGATTTAGGCCAGGACTTAGTCTTTAAGGAAACTAAGACTCAACTTGAAGTTTATTACAAAAATCTTGACAGCTTCCTTTAGTCTCCAGTAAATGGAAAGGAAGTAAAGAAAACAGTTTTTGCTTTACATTCTGAGGCTCAAGACCATTTGTTTTGCAAATCCTGCAGAGCTCTTTGAGTGAGTAGGCTGACCCTTTGACTTTCTTTGTCATTGTTACAGACCTGATAAGGGACCTGGTTTATATGATATGAAATAGTTTTCAAACAGTTTGTTCTGTGGAAGAGCATGATTTGTAGCTCTACACTAATATTTGAACCTCAGTGTAATCCCAAGCACTGTCTGTGACATTCTGAGCAGACAGCTAGAGGTGCAGCAGGCATCATAGTGGAGATTCATGTTTTTGCTGGGAATCAGTAGTGTTCTGCAGATGAGACATCAGAAATGGATATTTTGGAAGTCTTCTCAGAATGCTTGCTTTGGTCTTCCTTTTCTAGTCCAGCACTTAATGTCTGACCTTTTATGTCATGAATAGTTGCATATAAAGTAACTGTTGGTTTATCATGTTATTCTAAATTAAATTTGCTGTTTTTTCCAACTAGGAGTTGGTAAAGCCTTAAAGAAGATAAACAGGCTGATAGTCTCAAAAAAGAATAAAGACATTGTAACAATTGCTAATGCAGTGTTTGCAAAGAGTGGCTTTAAAATGGAAGTGCCTTTTGTTACAAGGAACAAAGAAGTGTTTCAGTGCAGTGTCAAGAGTGTGGACTTCGAGGACCCAAATGCAGCATGTGATTCCATCAACCAGTGGGTGAAAAATGAAACAAGGGGTGAGTATTGGTGAGTGCCTTTGTGCATGGCTGGGTGGTGTCTGAGACCTCCAATTCAGATGGAAATACTGGAGAAAGATAGGGAGGTAGAGAAAGCTCTATCCTGCAGCTCAGAACTGTCTTTTAGCTGGCATTAGCGTGATGTTTTAGAGCTGGTGGGTCAGGAACCAGCAGTCTTGCTGCCCCAGCAGATATGCCTGTGTGGTGGCCTGGAGGGATGTGTTTGGAGTGTGGCCACCTGTCCATGGGATCAGGGCAGCTTTTACTCTTCTTTGCATTCATGTAACTGGTGAGAAATCCAAGCCCGGTTGTCTTGGGTCCATTCTTTCTCAAACAGATGCTTTCAGGCAACTCAGATGTTTTACTCAGTAAATCAGACTTATGGGAAGCTATAGGGGCAGTTCAGCTTGTGCTCTGACTGCCCTAAACTGTCCTAAGACATGATCCTTTTCTTAGGACTCACATTTAGTGGAGGGATTCTTAACTAACCCTGCCTTGACAGAGCTCCTCATGCTTCAAGCCTCTTGAACCAGTTGTCAAGCTTACATATGCTAAAGCCAGAGATCATGTTTTGCAGCATATTCCCAGTCTAGGTGAACTATGTGTTTGGTACCTTTTGGAGCTAAAACAAATCCTTCCTGGATGTGAGTGTTAATGGTGTTGGATGTGGTATTTGTGAAATGAGGCTGTCAAATTCTTTCTCGACCACATCACCAGTTTTGCATAGCAATGTTGCAAGCAGCGTGTGAATGGGGAGGTGTTTCACCTGAAACTATTCTAGGTAGTCTTAGATCTGTTCACATGCTGGAAAAGGTAGAGCCTTGTTAGTTGTTAAAACATCAGGCTATCAGTTAGCAAGATGTGTTTATTTCTAGTTATCCCAAAAGCTTACTTTTTGACAAAGAATACCATTGACTTTATGAATTTTAAATATATTGCCCCATGAGGAGCTGGCACACTCAGAGATCAAGGGGTCTAAAGTAATATGTGTGTCAGGTTCTTCAAGAACAGTTGGCTAGTGTTATGACAGCAAATGCTCAAGAATTCCTTTATTTCTTCTAGGTATGATTGATCAGGTTGTAGCTCCAGATGATATTGAAAGCAGTTTGGCCAGACTGCTTCTAGTGAATGCTGTGTATTTCAAGGGGTTATGGAAATCACGATTTCGACCTGAAAATACAAAGAAACGCCCATTCTATGGAGCTGATGGGAAGACCTACCAAGTTCCTATGCTGTCCCAGTTGTCCATCTTCCGCTGTGGTAAGCTCGGTGACTCCCACTACCACCAACAATGGGTGTAGAATTTGCTCTTTTCTTTCAAACTGAAAGAAGAGCTTGCTGTGCCTGTGGTGTTTAATGGTGTTGCTTCTTGTAGCTGATATAGACGGATTGTGTTACAGAAGTGTCTCCTGCTGCTGAGGCATGGGCAAGGTACTTAACAGTTGCCTTAAGGTTGGATACTCTGTCAAGTGTTGCCTTATCTTTTGCCTTCAAAAAGGAAAGTCTGAAGTACCCAAATCAAGAGATTTGCATGTTAGTTAAGCTCTGCTGTAAAAAAGAAAAGAACATGTTTATAAGAGCTGAGAATAAAGGAAAGGTGCCAACTTAGAATGGTAGAGGTTTACCTGGTGGTGAGCTGTGTATGAGAAAGACAGACTGGAGTAGAATCAGTTTATATTTTAGTGCAGATGGAGAAATGGGACTTGCACAGTCTCCAGTCCTATGGGAGCCAGAGGAGTTGGGTTAGAATGTTGGCTGTATCTCCTGAGGTGTGAAACTGCACTTCAGATTGAGTCACAAGTGAAAAGAAGTTCAGCAGGTTCTGCCAGACTTCCATCAGAGACTCTCAGAGCTGACACCAGCAGCTTGATGTGACTGACAGTGTACTTCAGAGCTCCAGTTTGCAGCCTTATGGGGATTTTAGTGGTCAAAGTAAGATGGATGCTCTGGTTAAAAACTTGTGTTGCATCCTTCTAAGTGCTGCCTGGAACTTACTTCCATGTGTGCTAAATACAGTCTGAGAATAGGCCTGAGAATACAGCTTGCTGTAAATCAGAAAGCAAGTCACACTGTGCTTTTAAATGCCTAGTTTTACTGTCAGTAGTGCTCAACTAAATATTGGTAGACTTGTGTTAAAGTAAACAGCTGTAACTCTGTCCCAAACCTGTATATTAGAGCAGATGTAATGTAACACTTTAAGTAACTGCTGAAAGTGTGAGCTGGAGGAGGTAGAGAAGCCTACTGCATTATATACTAACTGTGGTGTTTCAAAGAAGTTCATAACTTACAGTGAGGCTTACCAAGACTGTTATCTGAAGGCTTTTGACTTCTGATGGTGGTTAAAATATCCATTATGTTGGCCTGTGTTTAGCTAGAGAAACTATTAAAGCTAAAAAGGAACAAAAGAAGTACTGCTGAGTTACTCACTTGCTGAGGACTCATTTGATTTTGTGTATCTCTGGATTTCCTAACACAGGGCTTCTATTTTATCCATGCTTGCAACAGGATCTTTAAAAGTTTAAATATCTTAAGTATCTTAGTCCCATCAGCTGACTGAAGCTGAGCTCCCCTCCTGTTCAGTTTGCCTCAGTAACAATAGCAGCATGCAGCAAATCAGGAAAGCAGCACTTACCTGTTGGACAGTTTGCCTTGTGTGACTGTCCTGGAGCTGACTTACACAACCAGTGTTAGATCTGTAGGCTCCAGCCTGAGAACCACTGCCATAATAAAAGGAATAGTGAAACTGCCAACTTTAACATGATTCCTGCAAAACATAGGTGCAATACTGCCGGTTTTGTAGCAATGTGAGTTTAGGGCAGGTTTCATGGCCCTTGCAACAAGATTAAATTTGTAATGAAGCTGTTGATTTTCAGTTTGGGCTGACAAGTAAAGATTTAGATGAAGAAAGTGGAAAGACAGTAAGATCTTACTGCTGTCCTAAAACCTTGCCTGAAATCCTGTCTCTGTAGTTAAACTGACAAATTTTAACTTGAAACGACTATGAAAAGCATTTGCTTCCCAGCCACATGCCAGAAATCCCACAGTAAGCAAAGAGAGCTTGGAGGGAGGAGAGGGTTGCTCAAAGACAGTCTTGCTGTAACTTGGATGTGTTGCTATCTCCCTCCATCTCATCTAATTGGCCTCTTGCACTGCCTCGAAGTGGCTGCTTTCCACTATCATGAAAGACTTCAGATTGCTTCCTAATCAGATCCTTATTAAGCGAGAAGATTAAGGAAATGCAACAGAGTACTTCAGACAGGAACCAGGAGCTCTTGCAATAACTCTTGGAGGAAAGAGCTTGTGTGTAAGATCTCTTAAATTTGGAAAGATAGTCTGCTGCTATTCCTTGGTTTTTTTTATTCTCAGCTCACAGTTGGTTCTGGTACAGCTGAGCTCTGAAACAGATCCAGCTAATTCACAGGCCTGGTCACTTCTAACATAGCTGGCTTGCTGCTCTGGGCTGGTGAGATTTGTCTGGGAAACAGTATGTATGTCAAATGAGTGTTTGCTCCGTGGTGTCATCCTGTCTGTGCTTTGTCATACTAGCATCTGTTCAGAGCCCGTACCTTTTGAAGAGTTGCTCAGCAGGAAGTCTGGGACTTTAGAGTTGGTTTAGAGATGTGGGCAAAGCTTTCCTAACAGACTCTTCTAGCAGTACTTGTGTAAAGGTAGAGATTTAAGGCTGTAAGGGCTATGGCTCACTAGCTTGTTTGGTTTCTTTTTTTGTTTCTATTTTTTTTTTTAGGCACTACAAGTACCCCGAATGAGCTGTGGTACAACATCATTGAGCTGCCATACCACGGGGAAATGATCAGCATGTTGATTGCACTGCCCACTGAAAGCACGACACCACTCTCTGCTATCATCCCCCACATCAGCACAAAAACAATAGGAAGCTGGATGACAACCATGGTAGCAAAAAGAGTGCAGGTTATTTTACCAAAGTAAGTGCTTATATAATCCATTCTCCCTTCAGGGAGTGTTTGGGAGTTATTTATATGTCTCTCATCTGATACAGGAGAAGGAATACTTCAGGTGGCTTTCCTGCATAATACTGATGCATTCTTTTTTTTGCTCCAATCAGATTTACAGCAGAAGCAGAAACAGACTTAAAGGAACCTCTGCAAGCACTTGGTATTACAGATATGTTTGACCAGTCAAAGGCAAACTTTGCAAAAATAACAAGTAAGTTACTTTTTTGTTTTAATTCATGGTGGTCCTTCATAGTTTCTAGCTCTGAATAAAGTGCTGCTTTACCAGTGCAGTTGTCTGCTTTCTCTTGGCTAAGTGTTGCCATGACATTGGAGCTGGTTTTATATTGTAGCCAGCCAGGCATGACTACTTGCTTCTGTTCAGCGTTGCAGAGGCTTTTTTTCCTCCCTTATCTTACATTACAGCAGTAAATCACACTGCTCAGCTTCTTAAGATATGATATTGCAACCTTAGGGTCTTGAGCATTGTCTGAAGTCTTTGGCAGGACCTAAACAATACCATACCTTAGTCTGTAGCACATACTGCAACTACAGTGTAATCTTTCCTGAAGTATGTGTTTAGTGACTTTTTCCTTGAGCTGTAAGAAAGTATGTATGAAAAACATTCACACTTTAAGGAACTGAACCAACTCAGAGCTGTAAATATTCCTATCTGAAAATAGGGTGTAAACACTTTTGAACTCATGGCTGTAAAATGTTATCTTATTTCTCTTCTCTGCTTTCATTAAAATCCTGATTAGTTTCTTATAAAACTGTCTAACAAAAAAGCCTACATTGTGCTGGTTTAATTTGAAAAAAAAAATTCATGTGTTTCATTGAAAGCACGGTATGTTGCTAAGTGCTTTTTTTTCCCCTGATGTTGAGACAAATGAGAGTGCAACTTAAATTCAGATAGCATATTTTTTCAGTTTTATTTTTAATTAAAACTAAAAGTGCATGTGAGCACTTCTAACTTAAAGGATCAATAAGAAAACTTAGTAAATGGTGAGGAAGGAGGAGTAAGATAAGTTATTCTCTATTTTTGTAATTATTCATTTAGTGACTGTATTCAAAGGTATTGCAGCAACATTCTGCACGGCAGCTTTGGTGGTCCAGCAAGGCTGTAGCAGCTTTTAGTATTCTGAGCCATGCTGACAGATCTGCTTAGCTACAAAGTACTTCAGGACTCTGTGAGTTTTACTGAAGGTGCTGTTCTCCTTGGGTCTTTCAGGAACAGAAGGTCTTCATGTATCTAATGTTCTGCAAAAGACAAAAATTGAAGTTAGTGAAGATGGAACCAAAGCTTCTGCAGCAACAAGTAAGCAACTGTACTGATAACTGTCAGACTTGGGAAAACTCCACTGGAAGGCTATAGCACTAAGCAAAGATAGCCCACTTGGAGATCCCTGCAGCAATGTGCTCGGACTCCAGATCAGTTCATGGGTTTTATGTAATTTCTCAGGAAAATCTCAACTTGCCAGTGTTGATCACTGTAAGAAATATTAACAGGCTCACTTCTCTAGAAGTGCCTTCTTACAGCTTAGACTTTATATCAGACCACTGATAAAATGTTCAGGCTATCCAGGTTGCAAAGAGGAGTAAGCTACTACAGCTTTTGGGTGACAGCCCAAGACTTCCAGCTCTCTGTGGGTCTTGTGTCTTTTTAATATGCTTCCTGTAAGAATATCATGTGACCTGTGTAGCTTTAAATGTCCAGGTTGGTAGGTTTTAGGCATTTGTCTGCACCTCTTCAAGTCTATGTATATATACACGTGCATATATATATATATCTACAAGGAAACTTTGTTTTTATAGAGTATATAATGCATTGTGGTGCTTGATTTGT
The DNA here is from genome assembly GCA_013398955.1 of Callaeas wilsoni. Taxonomy (NCBI): domain Eukaryota; kingdom Metazoa; phylum Chordata; class Aves; order Passeriformes; family Callaeidae; genus Callaeas; species Callaeas wilsoni. The sequence goes on along the minus strand of VWPU01002680.1, from coordinate 39,097 downwards.
CTCACTCTAAGCCTTTTTTTTTTTTTTTTTGTTTTTTTTTTTTTTTAGTTTGTTTGTTTTTTTGTGTTTGGTTTTTTTTTTTTTTTTGCAAGCTGCAATTTTAATAGCCAGGTCATCCCCTCCTTGGTTCATAGTAGACAGACCATTTGTATTTTTCATCCGGCACAATCCTACAGGTAAGCAGCATCTGTAAGTACTTTTTGGCTTAAAAGTTGAGTATCAGCTGTGTAATAGTGACAAGTCTGGAGCTACTGAATAACTATTAAAAAAAATTCCTGCAAGTGCATTTGTGTCTTTAATTTTAGATTATTTTATTGGGAATACAACTTGGAACAGGGGAAAAAATACATATTGGCTGTCAAGTTAACAGAAACAAGGATGGCAGCTTTGTGGGTATAAAAGAAGAGTCTTTAATAGTCATGGTTGCCCTGAGTGCAGAGGAAACAGCTCTTTACTGATAGTGAATTGGCAAATAGGACCCAGCTTTCTGGACAGTTGGATAGTGAGGGCCAAGGCAGAATAGGGGCTGTGGGGATCCAAGGTGCTGCTCCAGCCTGCTCTGAACATAAGTGAGTGTTCCAATATAGTGCTCACGGCTTCTTTGCAGTATGGGCTGACTTTCCTAGAGCAGAATTGCCCTTCTTGCAGTGACACGTGTATGGTCAATATGTCAGTTAGTGGGGAACAAGGTGCAGTGAGGGAAGAGCAGGCTGCTGGCAGCAGGCCCCATCCCAAGGCTCCACAGAGCATCAACAGAGCTGTGTGTCTCTAGAAATAGGAGCTGGCCACCTGTCCAAACATGTGCTTCCCTGGGCTCACAGACCTGAGGGAGGGTGGACAAGACTGAGGTGGCTTGGCTGTGCTCTGTGGGCTTAATGCTTTCATGGAGAAGTTTAACTCTATTTACCGATGATGGTAATCCTTGTTTTTGTTTCATCCCTCAGGTACAATCTTGTTTATGGGACAAATAAACAAACCTTGAATGTGGAAAAGACTTTCTTCAAGAAGTAAACAGGCACACCCCTGTTCTGTTAAATATTTTGTACACTACTCTTTGACTTCACTCAAGAACTAGTTTTAACCACTGACTAGGTTTTGAAACAGGAGTCGACATAGTTCTGGCTTTGTGGGGAAAATACAGATTGAAAACTACAGTATCTCTTCAAAATGTCTAAAAGATTCTCTAAACTACTGAATGGTTACCTATGCTAACAGCTTTTGAGCTTTTTCTGTATCTACTAAGAATTTTATGTATGGCTTTTTGTGAGAGGATTTTAACAAAGAATGATAAACGTTTCTATTAATGTTGGTTTCTTCTTGTGCGTGGAAAAGGTCTAATTTTGTAGATACCACCTATCAAGATTACTTTTGGTTCTTGAGTGTCTTGGTACCTGGATATTCTTGGTAGAAATAGAATAAAAGTTCTAGCAGTTTTTATATAGTGCATGTATCACTGAGAGTTTTAAAACGAATGTGGTGTTCAATACACATCGCATTGTCCTGTCTCATTGTAATGTAAACTTGTCATTGCTAGTATACACTTTCTATTGGATTTAAATTTTATATTTGTTTTTGTACAAAGGAAAAATAAAACTGCATTATGAACAGTCAGTGTTGTGGATTGTGGATGTGCTGATAGATATTGGGGTCTAGAACCCTGTACACTTGTTTGAGATTTACTTCTAAGAAGGGTGAAAGGAGGGGAGGCCTTTTGTGAGACTCTTTTGTTGGGGGGGTGTGCTGTTGGTTGGTTTTTTTGTGAGGGGTTGGTTGGTTTGGTTTTTGCTTGTTTTAGTCCCTCCTGATGACCTTTTCTGCCGAAGTCATTGTGCTGTGGCTGAATTATCCATAGGTTTGGTATCTGAAGAGAACTCTATTTCGGTATGCCCGAGTTACTGCTGAAAACTGCCCTGTGAGGACATCTCAGTGCACCTTTGAGGCCTTTCCTCCTGTTCCCTGTGGTGCAGCTTATATGCACATGGGCATCTATTTCTTCATGCCCCTTGCAAGACTCTCCTCAGTGCAAAACTCTTTCCAAAAGATAAGCAGCAAATCCTTTGGCTTGTCACATGGTTCTTTGTTGTACTGCTTCTGTGGCAACCGAGGCTTTGGCTGCTCTGAAAGGCATACTCACAGGGAGAAGAGGCTGCTGATCTCAGGGGAGAAATTCCTGCAGACTCAGGCCTGGTGGAAGTAGGTGACTGTAGCACGTGTCCATAAAGTGGAGGATGAATGAGTGTTGAGCCTCTTGGTCAGGTAAGAAAAGATGAAGAGAAGATCCTTCCAGCTGAAAATACTTGAATGTGTTGTGCATGGCCAGTCCTAACCCAGTCCAAACCCCAGGCTGAGAGCTCATAATATGCTGCCAGATACTGAGCCAATCTGCTTGCCTCTCTTTTCTGCTTGAGTTGAACACTGCAAGCATCAAGAATAAATCTGTAGGTGTTTTATGGGATGTATTAGCTGCCTACCACCCAGTCCATGTAAGCTGGGAAAGAGATGTTCCTGCTGCATGCTGGGGGCTAGGTCTCGGCAACAGGTGAATGGAGAAACTAGCACGGCCTTATCTTCCTAGCTTGTTGAAGAGAAAGTGAGCCCTGCAGCTGGGGAAGGAAAAAAGACGAAAGCAACCTAAAAATAACTAAGTATGTGGGTGGTGTAACTAAAGTTTCTGGTGCTGAGGGAAGAGCTCTCCTGGCTAACCCAGACACACCTGCCTCCAATTCCTTGCATCTCATGGAGGTAAGGAGCACAAGTAAAAGCAGAACAGTTACTGGGTTATAAACAGTTACAGTGACACTTGCATTGGTTTGTCTTGCATCTGTCTTGAATATGGTTTATCCTGCAAGAATAGAGAAATCTTGCCTCACAGAAACTGCAGAGCCAGGACCTGAGCTGGACTTACTTCACACACACATTGTATTTTTTTGACTACTGGGGTGCAAGACATCATCTTTGAGCTCTGGAGCAGTGTGGGATTGTATTTCAGAGTAACAGCTGCTGTTTTGATATCAAAATAAAATTGCAATATGAGAATAAATTTTCCAGTTGTTTCTATTTAGTGTTTGTGTTAAGAATTCAAATATTACAGAGTTGGCACTCAAACTGAACTCCCACAGGACTTGCACACAGTAGCAGTGTCTGCTCTGGGCAGCAAGCAGCTTTGGGATTAGGTTTGGGCAAAAAAAAAAATTCAGTGACATAAGCTTTCAAGTTTGCCTTAGCACAGTTTCTGTGTAAACAACTGTCAGTCCCTTCTGTTAGTCCTGAAATAATTTGCAAAATAAGATGATTGCTTTAGAGCATGAGCAGTGAGTAACTGGATATTTTTTTCCCAAAAGTGAACAGTGAAGAGGATGGCTTGGCAAAGGTGAACAGCATTATTTAGTCTGCTGGAGCCAGGACTACTTGCCCAAGCTGAGCTCTGAGCAAACTGAGGAGGAATGTCACACGTAGCAGCTACTCCTAGTGAGCTTCAATTTTCTGCAGTACAAGGGTGAAACATGTCACCACTCAGAAAAAGGGGAGTTCAGCTCTGCCACTCCTAGGCAGCACTTTTTCTTTTTTTCACTGCTGGAAAAGTTAAAATGCAGGTTTGAACTAAGATGCTGGTGGTATTTGCCTATAAATTGGGTAGAGGAGCTCGGAGTGAAGGAAAATTAAAAGCCTTGGAAGGTGGGGGTCAGGTTAGCTGCTAAAAACTTCTTCTTTAGTAGTGCTGTAAAAACACGGTGCTCTTCCATCCTGGGAACTGATTAATATCAAATTTCCAGTCCTGCTTGACAGAGTAATGAGTTCAGTGTGAGGTTTTAGCATTAAGGCAGTGTTTACTGTAGTCTTTTAACCCTTAGTGTAGCAGTCTCAGCTGCTCTTGAAAGGCTTTAGGGAATCTGATTGCAGTCAGCAGAGGTTGCATGTTCATTTTTTTTAAAGTCATCTTTGTCTGTAGGACAGCCAAGTCTAAGGTGAATGCTCATGCTGCTTGGGCCAGCCTATTCCTTTACTCCCAACTGCTTCACAGTTGAACTTTGTCATCCTGGCAAAGCTGAGGTTGTTTTGGGCCCCTGAGCCCTTCGATGCTTGAGGGTAGGAGGGCTGGGAAGGGACCATCCACAAGGAAGAACAGAAACCATGAATGTGCAAAGCTTAATATAATAATGGATGGGTAACTTCAAGCAGGAGTTGCAGAATTGCTGCTCAGATGGCCTCATTATCTGCTGTTGCTGGCTGCTCTCTACAGAAGCCTCAGTTTCTCAGTCTTTAGAAGCAGAGATAACACATCCTTTGTAAACTTTTCTGAGGCAGAAAGCCCTGAGAGACTGATGGGTCTTCAGCACTGAGACTGAAACCCTGGGCAAGGACTGACTGTGGAAAATGCTTGTGATTACAGTTGCTTTAGCCTAGAGAATAACTAGGGAGAAAAAGTTTGGTAAACCTTGCCATACGTTTTCTGAGCCAGGGATGTAATAAAGAAAGTAGTTAGTCATGAAGTAATTAACAGGTAAAATAGCAGGCTATTAATCTGCCAAACCATGTCTTAACTTTGTTTTCCTAACTTCAGAGAGCTCTAAAAAGGCTGGTTTTCTTTTACAACTTCCACATTTCATTAACACTGTTGATTTCAAATCCTGTTCACTGGACAGAGTGGAGAGTGTAGGCAAGGGCCAGTTCCTCAGGCCATGTAAAGAGATAACTACTGTTCACTCTTTGGCATCACAGCACATTCCCTGCTGGCAGCCTTCTTCTGATAGCAACCTGTCCCTTAAAAGTATGGCTGCATTGCCTCTCAGCAGCAACGTGGCTTAATAAAGATAAAAAAGAGCAAGAAATCCAAATATCTCTTTTGTAAGCAACATTTTAAAAACTCTCCCTCATGCTTCAAAGAAACTAAAAGCCCTCTAGCTTAGCCCCACCAGTTTAAAGTGTGTGCATTTATTAGTAATGTGAATACCTGCAGTGGTTGAAACTTGTCTAACACTAATAATTTCCATTATTACTGTGGTGCCAGGCAGCTGTGATGGTCTTGTATTGGATGTGACACCCAGGAGGAGATCAGCCCCTATCAAAGGCTGTAGGGGAACCTAAAGGTAGAAGCTGCAGTTGCCCTCCTCCCCAAGAGGGTGGTGCTGGTGATAGGCTGCACTCTCCTTGCTCTTGTTTCTGGGCTTGCTGCTATGGCCAGGTGGGCACTGTCCACTTACTAGATGACACTTTTCTGTGCTACTGATGGAGTAGTGATGGGTGTGCATTGCCAGCTCACAGCACAACGGCCATCTCAGTGCTCTGCTGTCCTCTCTTTTCTTCAGATCATGCTCAAGCTCCCAGGGATGCTAATTTTGGCTTTCAAGGCCATGGTGAAGATAACTGGTACAGCCTGGAAGAAAGATTGGGCCCTGTCTGGGATGCATGTGCCCTGCATTGTGCATTAACACAATGGTGTCATTTCCATTCCAACATGCTGCCAATGCACAATCAACCCTGATCCAAGGATTATCTTCCCCAATCCTTTTTGGGTTTCTAAGTCCATGGCATCTCCCTTGAATGTTGGATCTGGGCTCCTAATGCACCAAGTTCCCTGTAATTAAGTGTATAATCTCCTGAAGGGAGTTTGTGCAATAGAGGGAGTGAATCAGATGATTTTTCTTTGGGGCACTGAGCACCTGGAGCCTGTGGCCATCAGTTAATTACTCTGGCTGTGAGCCACCCTGTCCTAGACAGAAGGGCTGGGTTTGTCTCCTTGGATCACAGGCAGCATTTGTTTCACTTCCAGACTAATGCGTGCTGGCTGGTTTGGGATCAGAACAGGTGGTGGAGAAGGGAGAAGGCAGGGCTGTATATTTTGCTGTACCTGACCAGCCTGGGCTCTTCTCCCTTCCTGAAATGGTTGAGGTGAGGACACTACCATGGGCCTGTTCAAGGCTTTGCTGGCAGCTGTGTGCCCGTGGGAAGCACAGCCCCGTGTCACCTCTGGCCATTCTTGTCCCTGCACCGGGCTGGCTGCCAGCTGTCCCCAGAGGCAGTGCGGCTTCAGGGAGACAGGCACTGAGAGTCCCTCTGAGAAGTGATGCCACCCTCAGTGCTCCTCCTCGGGCTTAAAAAGCCCCCCCCAAGCCCTCTGAATCCATCTGAGGCAAAATGATGGCATTTCAACAGGGTTTTTTTTTTTGTTTTGTTTTGGGGTTTTTTTTGTTTGTTTGGTTTTTTTATTGTTAGTAGCTCTTAACGGTGTCCTCTAAGCACCAGGGTCACGCAGAGGGGCTGAACGGGTGACTTTCCTGCCTGGCTGGCCTCTGCACGAGGTGGTGATTCAGCAGAAGGTTCCCCATGTCCTCCTGTCCCCATATCCCCTTGTCCCATATCCTACTTCCCCATGTTTCCCTCTCCCCCTGTCCCTTTATCCTCCTGCTTCCCTGTCTCACTCTCCCCATATCCCACATCACCATATGCTGCTGTCCCCACACCGCTGTCCCCATCTCTCCATATCTTCTTGTCCCTCTCTCCCCCTGCCCCATATCTTCCTGTCCCCATCCGCCTTTCCCCAAATCCTCCTGCCTTCATATCCCCCTGTCCCCCTCTCCCCATACGCCCATATCCCAGTATTCCCCTGTCCCTATATCCCCACATTCCCCGTTCCCGTGTCCCGCGGATCCGTCCCTCAGCCGCGGGCCCGGCGCGGCCGCAGCGCCCCCTGGCGGCCCTGCGCGCGGGGCGCAGCCCGGTGCCGGTGCCTCAGCCGGGGGCGCGGCGGGGCCCTGGTGCGGAGCCGGAAAACTCCGGGGACCTGCACATCCCCTGCTCCGGCGGGACGGGCGTCCCCACCCAGGAGACGGAAGAGCGGGTAGAAGGATGTGCCTCCAAGCCGAAATACCACCACGCGTCCCTAGCCAAGGTCAGCAGGATGATGAGTAGCAGATGATGAGGCCAGAGGGAATGTCTCACATGATAAGAAAGGAAGATTAAAAACAGCTCATAACCCCTAGTCATCAAATAAACTTTTTGGATAGTAGTTCTTGAAAACATTTCCCTGTGGATATGCCATCCTAGAGCTGCACGTTCATTCAGAATCCCTGCTGTGAAGCCTCTGTATGTGGAGAACACTGTCTTCCCCTCTTTGGGCAGAGAGCCAGACACTTCTGACAACTGGCAGGAGCTAAGCAGGTCAGGCTTAAAAAGCAGAGGAATAGGTTTGTACAAGTCTGAATAATTGAGCACTGGGCAACAAGGTGCCTTTTGGTGTCTGCTTGGATCACAAATTATCATTCTGAATACAGGTATGTCCGCTGGGCCAAGCACTGCATTGCTATTCACAAGCACAGGGAAACCTTGCACAGCAAACGTGGTCAAGGCCTGAAATACTGTGTTCGAAGGATTTTAGATCCAGCTGTGCCAGGTATTTCGCTGAAGTGGTCATTGCCTGTTGTCTCGGCTAGGATGATTTGTTAGGTCAGACCTGGAGTAATATTTGTGTCCTCAGTGACCAAGTCACTCTGGAAATACAGAGGAAAAATAAGGAAGCAGGTAAAAACCGAGGCAAAACAAAGTGTATTTAACCACATGTATCTTTAAAGCGTCAAGCTGGACCCATTCTTCCTGTGTCTGTTTCCTTTGCTGTATAGCCAATCTCCCTTACCGGCTTTCTCAGCTACAAAATTCCTCTCTTGGGACAGGTCAGGGAAAGATAATTGCTGTTTGCTGCCCTCCTCCAGGACCCTAGGGAAGCCTCATTCATCCTCCGTGGCTGCAGGTGTGTGACATGGCCTGTGACAGTTTATTAAATGGTACAATCCCCAGCACCCTGCTCCAGGAGGTTTGTCTGCAACTCCTCTCGGAAGCTCATCTCTTCGGGTCAGCTCTCTCTGGGACATTCAGAGCAGAAATAGCTTCACCCAGCTGCCAGTGAGGGTTTTCAGTTAAGCCCAGTGTGTGTTGGCTATATCCAAACACTAGTGTACAGATATAAGACCAAAAAACGAGCAATGAGGGGAGGAATTCTGCTGTTGGTTACCCAGCTATGTGGCCAACATTCCCATGCAGTGGACACAGAGAAAATAACAGCACAATCCAGCTGCTTAGAGAACTTATAGGATGAAGGATTACAGCTGCTTTAACAGACAGAAACGAGCTAATGTATTTCCTGTGGCTACACATCCTGCCTCAGCCCATATCCCCCCGTTAACTACTCCAGAGGGAACAGCCTTTCCTTTGCTGCCTTGTGGTGGCCCCGTGCCAGCGGGGATGGGCAGCGAGCTGGGCTCCTTGAACCGGGGTCACGGCAACGACTTTTCCTGGACGGAGCCAGCGGGAAAGCACAGCCAGCACGGCGGCCCACGCCACAGAAACCCGTGTTTGAGCCCAGGGCCACCGGAGGGGACACGTCCGCCCCGGACACGCGGCCGGAGCCCGCACCGCCAGATTCATTTCTCCGCTCTTCTATAAAATACGGCCCATATGCCCTTCTATTCTAGTGAATACGGCTGGCGGCGGCCCGCCCCGCCCGTGACGGCATCGGCGCGCGGTGGGGCTGCGCCGCTACTCGGGACACCTCGGCCCGGCGGGGCGGCGCCGCTACACGCAGCGTTACGGGCCATGGCTGCCGAGATCCACTCGCGGCCGCAGAGCCGCCGGCCCGTCCTGCTCAGCAAGGTCGAGGGGCACCAGGACGCCGTGAGCGCCGCGCTCCTCATCCCCAAGGAGGACGGCGTCATCACGGCCGGCGAGGACAGGTGACCCGGGGCCCGCTCCCCGCCGGGCAGGGCCGGGCCGCGGGGCCGGGGCGGGAGCCGGGGCAGCGGGGGCTGCTGAGGGGAATCCGTGTGTGCGCTGTGCCTTTGCCGGGGGGCGCGCAGGGACTCGGTGCCTGCAGCTGTAGGGAAATCAGCGGAGCCGCTGTCCGGGGAGGAAGGGGCCGGCGGCTGTGAGGGAGGACTGGCTCGGCCCGCCCGGTGCGGGATGCGGGGCTGACACTTTGGCACCGGCGGGAAGAAGCTGCTGTGCTCCATGCGCGCTGTCCTGCCCCTGCGGAGCAGCTGGAGGAGCACAGCTCGTCCTGTGTGTAAATGGGTCCTGCAGAGGTTATGAGCGGAACCAGGCGGGAGGGAATATGTTTCCCTCGGCCTTCCGCTCTGCTGGCTGAAATGCTTGCAGTGTGTCACTGCTTCCCCTGCCTGTCGGGAGAGTTGGAGCTCTCCGAGCTTCTCCAGTCGGAATGAGCCCATTCTGATGGCTCTGTGTACAGGTCTCAAACCTGCTTCCCTCTGGCTGAAGCCGCTCAGGGAGTGAGTTGGCAGATCTGAGGGTGATGAGCTGCTGAGCACCGTGCTTCTGCTTGGAAGGGAAGGTGTCTTCACCTTGATTTTCGGCAGTGGCTCGCACAGCATGTGAAACGTCTGCTACAGAAGCTGGTAATGTCATTAAGCAGTTACTCAGATGAGAGGAAAGTGGAAATGAGGAAGCAGGTAGCACAGCAGGCTGTGGCCAGGAGAGTGGTGAGGGGTCTGCAGTGTATAGCGAGAGATGGAATTTCACCCGTGCTATGTGCAAAATGACTCTTAAATATGGAGAGGGGTGGGAGATGCTTAAGAAACTGTGGCTCCGTTTGAAAGAATGATGTTAAAAGTACAAAAGTGCATTCTTTGAGGTGTAGCTCGGTGCAGGGATAATTTTACTGTTATACTATAAAACTTTTAAAACGAAATTTGCATTGAGATTTGCATGAAGTTTCGTTTGAAAAGCTTGACCTTGTGAGAAATAGGAGGGTATGAGTGCTGAAAATCAGCAGAGCAATGGTATTATCTGAACTGGGATTTCTGTCATTTGTTTTTAGGTCAAAAAGTGCAAACAGATCAGCTGTCTAGTTGATTCATATCATCCCTTCCCATGGAGATGGCTTTATGCAGTACATGTTGGATAACAGCTTTTGGATAGGAATGGGAAGGTTCCTTTTTATGCCACACTTAGGTGTGATTGTTTGGGTTTGTGTTCAGTTTGCTTTGATGGACTTCCTGAAGGAGAGAAGAGGAAGTAGTGATTTTCAAGACTCCGTTTCAGAGTTAGACCTTCACAGAGTTTCATGGTACAGGCTTGCAGAGGCTCGTGTGTGGCAGACAGTACCAGCTTTTAAACATGAGGTCTAATGCCGAAGGTTAAGCAGTCCGCATGCTTAGACTGCTGCTAAGAGCCAAGGATGGAGCTGCAGCTGTATCTGGGCAAGTTTCCATGTCAGATGCAGACCTGTGCAAGGAGAGCAGAGACCACCACCCACCTTTGGTGTGTGTAGTTTCCAAGTGAGTCTGTGGACTCGTGGCTGAATTTGTGTCACTCGCCTTACTGTGAGAAATTACTTAAATCTTTAAACTTTCAGAAAACGTACTGTATTACCTCTAATCTGGGATACCTCCTACAGTACATCAAAACCTACTCACTCATGTATCCTTCACCTACAGTTCAACATGTTGTCAAACAGTGCTCCCCTGTTTGTTCACTACAAGTGGGGTGTAGGTGTTAATACTGTGTAACTGATTATGCTGCTGGCAGCAAAGTACAGAGTACAAGGAGCAAAAGAGCTGCCGTGTGTACTAAGAGCAGGGCTAAAGTATTTTTTATTACATCTTAATGCAGCTAAGGCTGCCGAGTATTTCATAATAACCAGTCAGAGGAATGTGTTTACAAGTTGGGTAGTGAGGAAAACAGTGGTGCACAAACATTCTCTGGGAGTGTTGTAGATTATTCTCTCATTAGAGCTACTCGTTGTATTTCTTTCTATTTTAAATTATATTTCCTAGAATGAAAAGTAATGGTTTTATTTTTTCAGAGGATACAAGAAATTTTGTAGTAGATCTGTGAGTGTCAACAAAATTTCTGTGATTTTTTTTAAAGTTTTGAAGATGAAAAAGGAAACAAGAGAACATGCAGGAGACAAGGAGTTAATTTTCCCGATTGGATTTTTCAGCAGGACGCTTGCCATCTGTGAAGCTTTCTCAGAACTTATCTAGAAAGGATGATTAACTCTGTGTCCCTGTTGGCATCTTGTCTGACCCTGGCTCCAAGACAATGTTGGGAATTGTTGCAGTGTGTCCCTCAGCAGACAAATAGCTAAGGCAAGATGAGTGTTTCCCAGCTGCAGCTGGGAATGCTGAGGGATGATAAGCTGTGTACAAGACCCTAAATGCAAGATGAAAGTAATGTATTTACTAGAGGCTGACAGGAGCTCTGGGGTCCCTGGCACATTGCAATGTTGGTGTTTGGTGATCATCAGTAGCTGCTTAAAGTACAGTATTAGCTTTTGTTGTTTTTTTGCTTATGAAACTTAAATATTGGTCAAAACATGTTTTAGTTTTAGCAGAAATTTGATAAAAACTATCAGCTGTGTCCTTGAGCTTCCATTGCGCTGTGATTAAACCAGATTCCTAATGCTGTTTTGCGAACAAGGTCAATAACAGTATAAATATTTTTGATTTAGTTTAAATACCCGAAGGAGGCAGTATTCTGTTCTTGCTAGGAAAACAACTGGCAGTGGTTGATTTTGGGTAGGAAAGCTGGTGCTGGTTTGAGGGAGTCAGGAAGATGCAGTGCTGGGAACAGGGCTGGTGTAGCTGTGCAGTAACCTGCAGCAGTGCTGGTGTTGTAACAGGTTTGGATTTGCCTGCTGGTCTTTCATCACTTCTCCCTCCCTGGCATCTGTGCTGGTGGCTTTCAGGGGCAGCTTGTGTAGCAGGAGCACAAACACTGTTGGAACACAGCATTGTCTCTGCTCTCGAACCCCAAGGTTTTTCTCCAGCACTCTCGGGTGCTTACTCACTCTGTAAATGAAACAGCGATTAAGAACGATAAAAACTCTTAGAAATTGGTAAGGCCACAGCCAGTGTTGCTTGAAGATGGCCTTTGAGTGTCTTTCTTTATATTCCATTAAAAAATCCTATGCAAAAAGCCTTTTGAATTGCACTTCAATAAATGTGCATGCTGCCCAACTGAAAGCAGCTTCTGGTTAGGGAAGTTTGGAGTTTGGAGGTAATTTTTAATCTTTTTTTTAAAAAGATTCCTCCTGCCACTCTCAGAGACCTGAGTCCGGAATTTAAAAAGTCTGTATCTATCTCTGGGTGCTCCTTAATGAGTTTCAGCATTTTTACATCCTTACCGAGACTGCTGTCAAACAATCCTGCATCTTTCTAGACCCTCAAGAGGGAATGCTTAAGGAGAAGTGAGTGGTAGCCAGCTCTTCTCAGGTACTGAGCACAGGATTCTCCATTAAATAAAGATCAAGTTTTGAGGAAAGTGCTAAAGACTCTAGGGCAGTTGTCACAACAAAGCAATTGAGTGGTAGAAGGAGATTGTGGGAGCAGCATTACTGGAGGACTTCTCTAGTCCTTTAAGAACTAGTATTTCACAAATTAATTTGTCCTAACATAAGGAGATGCAGCACAAAAACAGGTCAGTGGGAGAGAGAATCAGGGAGAAGTGGCATTTTGGCACAGGTCACTTGCTGACTACTGCGAAACGATCTCTTCAAATTTTGCTCAGTCAGAGCTTTATATAATTAGATATAAAGCTGTCTGACAGCTTATCTTTGCAAGCATGAGGCAAGCAGAGTCTAAATCTTACTTAAACCAAAATAAGAAGCTTTCAGAAGTTAATTTTGCTAACTCTTGCAGCTATTTGCTTAGGCTCTAGACTTCACTGAGGGGCTGTACTGTTGATGATCAACACAGAAATTATACTCCCATTAAATAATTTCTTAGAAAAAACAAATCTTTGTTTCCTTTACTCTAGGTTAGTATAATTAACCATAATACTGAGAGGAAGCTATCTGCTTTTGAAAAATCAGCAATGCATGATTTTCATCACCCTAACTTGTTATCATGTAAATTTTTTAAATAAAAAAATGATTATATGACTTTGCCTAGAAGTGAAAGAGTTGAATTAGTAAACTAATGGTGGAAGCCACCATCTGAGATGTTCAGAACAGTTTGAGTATGATGGAGCTGCTTTAAAAAGCAGGTTAAAAAGCTGATAAAAGTGCATAGGTGCTAAGCTGTGCTATTAGGTTGTCATTATTAGAATGACTTGGAAACATTGTTTTTCCCATATTTCCCGTTACCAAGAAATAGCAACTGCTTTTCTGAAGTGTTGACTTACTGACGTAAGGCAGGCTGTTGATTATTGTAAAGAGGAAGTGATAGCTTTTAAGACACAGTCTTAATGCAAAATATGTACTGGACTGGACTAATGTACATATGCCCCTAAACTGGTGAAAAAGTAACTTGATTTAAAAGCTGAAAATCATTGTTTTGGGGCAGTGTATGCTCAGCTGTATTGCTTCCAAGTTTTCGAAAAGTAATATATTAAGGGTGGGCATTGTCTGCTTTATTTTTGAATGGTCTTTTAAAGAAAAGCCCTTAAATGGATTGCAAGATTAGAATGCTACTGTTGTATCTTCAGCAGTAAAAGTTCTGAAAAGTTCTAGTTGTGGTGCAAGACACTGGTCCCCTCCTGTGCTCTTTTTGTTAAACTCTTTACAGTCGATCCTACGTGATGTTTAACAAATCAGTCCCCTAGTATTTTTCTAGAGAATTCTAAACACCAGAATTTTTATTAGGTAACAGCAAATAGAACAGCACGTCTCAATGAAGCCTCTTGACAGTGTTTCCAGGTACATATATTTACAGATCATTTAGGAATGAGGAAGTTGGATTTAAACAGTAACAAAAAGGCAAACAATGGTTTGCAGAGGAAATTTCAAGAGGACTTAAATTAACCTTAACACTGTCTACATGTGTGCTCTTTACTTCTTGATGTAGAGTCCCTTCAATGTGTCTGTTGTAGGAGTGTTTTTAATTGACAATAGCTTCCCACTTCCTTGCTGATACTCTTATATCCCTCCTCCCAGGATTTGACAGTCATCAAAGTAGTATAATGCTAAAGAGATTATTGTGGAAGGTTGCAAACTAAAGCCAATTTTATAAAGAATCTTAGCATGCTGTCCAAGTCATCTTGTCAGCTTTTCAGTTTCCATTTGACTGGCTCATCAATCCTGATCGTATTTAGGGCAGAGAAGCAGTGCAAACCAACAGCAACTAATGTTGCTTGTCCTTTGCATTCTTACATGAGGGATTACAGGTGTGGCTTAGAGGAAATAATACTGAGTTAGATATATTGTCCTCTATGGCTTCTTAATATCTGGGGATGGAGATGTCAGTAATGTGCTGGTCTAGAAGATGAGGTGCTTCTGTTATCAATATTCAATATCTGGATTACTGAAGGGTGAGTTACACAGAGATGCTGTAAAAATTAAAAAGTTTGGACTTCCATAATGAAATGACTTGCAATTCTTTTTTTTTTAAAATATATCAGACACTTGATCTGCTATAAACAAACTGTGGTTTGCTCTACCAAAGATAGAAAATTTCTGCAGTTTAAATTTGACTTATATCAGCCAGAGCCAAGAAGGAAGTAAAGGGATGCAATTTGTAGCAATTTCTGAGGTCAGCTGAAATAGTATTTCCATTTCATGCTTACTGAAACTCCATGTATAAATAGTTTTGAAGAAAACTTTTCCAAATGCAAGGATGCCTATTTTTAGTGCTAGTATTCTGGTTATGTTAGAGTAGTATTTGAGTACTGCTATTTCTGTTATGTCGTTCCTCTGTTACATTTGAGGAGCACAAAAGCTAAGGGGAGTGGAGCTGGTACGTAAGCAATGAAGTGGTTCAGGTGCAAGGGATGATGCACTTACAGCTGGCTTCTCCCTGCTCTTCCCGTGACACAGAACAATCCGAGTATGGCTGAAGAGAGACAGTGGGCAATATTGGCCCAGCATCTATCACACCATGGCATGTAAGTACAATACGGACATGGTAAGTGGTGGCCAGGCATAGCATGGCTTTGTACCTGTGCTGTGTGTGGGAATATCTCCTTCTCATTTCCCCAAGGGCTGGATTCCCTCAGTGATCTTGATTTTGGGAGCTTTGCAGCTCTAGCTGCAAATCTAGCTCAGACTTTGATTTGAAACTAGCTGCATGGTGGGTGAGATCCGTGGCAGTGTTCTGTCAGAACCACATCCTTCAGCAGGTAAATCACTGTGGATCTGCAGCTGGAGGTGCCTCAAATGATGGCAAATAACTTGTCTGCCAATTAAGTGAGCTTTTCTAACCACTAGCTGAAAGTTGAGACGTAAGAATGCTCTCAACTTTCCAAGGTGTGCATTTTTCTCTTTCAGGGCCGCATTTGAGATAATTTCAGTGAGCTCAAGTTCTTAAGTGTAACCAGCTGTTGCTGTTAGCTCAACTTTCAGCCTGTGTAAAATTCGTCTTGCTGAGTTGCACCTTGTGGCAGGAAATTGTGTTTGCATATGGTTCCTGTTGGTATATCTGAGTTACAGTAGTCATGTTCCCATCCTCAGCTTTGCACGTGGGAATTGAACTGTCTTTCCAAGGGATGTTAGCTATGCAGACTAGTTTCTATCAAACTATTTAAACAGCTTATGTCCTGAGTGAAAGAATTGACTTTTATTAAAGTCATATGTATCTTAATACCTCTATTTAAATACTGTGATGTACTTGCTTTTTTTGACAGCACCGTGTTCTGCCATGGCTTATCATCATGACAGCAGACGGATATTTGTTGGCCAGGATAATGGAGCTATCATGGTAAGTTGTTGTGACTTTTCTTCCGAATGTAGGTTAGAATTGCTCAGATTGTCCATGTGTTGCTGGCAGCCGATAGTCTGTGTTCTTTCCATTCATTTTGGAATGCAGCTACTGCTAAATGGCTGAGCTTTTTGGCAGTTCAACTGAGATGTGTATGGGAGGACTGCAAAGCAAATGTTCTTCTGGCTAGATGTGAGCCAGGTAGTCTCAAGAAGCCCTTGAGCCATTAGTGCAGCAGTGGACCCAAACAATTATACTTTGCCAAGGAGTTGTTTTGAGGGGAGTACAGTAAGCTGGGCAGAGTGCCATGGTGGTGGCTCTGACAGGGGTTGTGAACTGCAGTTGGTTTGCCCCTGGCCAGGAGTATGGATCTGTCTGTATCCTGCCATGTACACGTCTCTGGGTTTGCTTGCTGCAGATCTTTTTATGTGGAAATTTCAACACTGGCTCTAAAATTATAAGAGGCTGGGTTCATCTCTTTTCTTGCTGGAAATTCTTTCTTCTCCCTTTCTATACTCTTGCTATAATTGCTGTCCCTGTCTTGGAGAGCATACACTTGGCAGAACAGAAACGGGGTTTTATTCTTCCCCCCTTGGCAAAGGAGGGGAATCTTGTGACTCTCAGATGCTTTAATGGTTTCCTTTCTCTATGAAAATAAGGTCAAAATAACTGCCCCATAAGGAGCCAGGGTACTGCATGAGTGTCATAAAGAGTGATTCTACACATAACTGCTATGAATAGCCTACAAAGAACTACATAGAATTCTAGTGATAACTACTGGGAATTTCAAGTTGAGACTTCTGAAATGTCATTAAATCTAATGGATCAAATAGAGAAGACTGTCACTTAAACCTGTCCATTGTGAAGTCACAAACATGCAAATCCTAAACACTACAAGATAGTTTTGTTTGCTCCTGCTGGGGACAAATGAGACCTTATCTATAATCTCCCTTCAGCAAACTCAATTCTGAAAGGATGGTCCCTGTTGAAAATTCAGTTCACTTAAAACCATAATTTACAGTTGGTATTTCAGTGTGCTTTGCTCCAGCCTCAGAAGCTGCTTGTTTTTTGTGGGATATACTGCTGCTATGCAAATTTTGGTCTGTGAGGTTGCTGCTCCTTTTTGGGTATCAATGTTGCTTATGCCCCTGGGATATCATCTAACAATTTCACTTTGCTTTTAGGAGTTTCATATTTCTGAGGATTTTAATAAGATGAACTTTGTGAAGACCTATCCAGGTAAACTGTTAACCACTATCTACACTGACATTTGTGTAAAGGGAAGGTATCTACAATGCTTGGGAAGCTGGACACAGTCACAGATTAATCAAATCCAGATATGCTCTAACTCTGACTGACCTTATAGTTGTCACTTAGCTGGGGGTAACTGCCATAAGAAAAATGTTCTGTCAAACAGCTGAGTCCAAGTTGCAGTCATTATCATTAAGTTCACTACATCATTAGCCTGCAAATGTAATGAGCCAGAACTAGTGAGCTCAGATTTTGCTTTTCAGCTGGAGTAGTTGTACTACATGAGTGTTGGTGTAAGAGTTTTCTAAAGGTGCATTTTGGTATTTGCAATTTCTGTCCTTACTTCTTGTAATCAATGGGCTTGGTTACTCCTAGCTCAAGGTAAAAGTCCTTACCTTCTCCGTCATCCTATGAGAGCAACAGGGATGAAAAAGAGCTTATTTTTCCAATATGTGGGAAACAGGCTTTATGAGATTGCTCTAATATTTACAGAGATGCTAATTTCAGCATTTGTCTACACATCCTTTAGAGCAATACAAACCTCAGTTGTTGGTTAAAATTGGAATATTAATGTGAAAGGCCTGAAGGAAGCTCTTAAAGACTGCAGATTATGTAGCAAAACAAAGTGCAGTTTGTCTTGTGACTCCCTGACACCGATAGAAGCAATATTCTTGCTTGGGAGAAAAAGACCTTGTTCTTAAAACAACAAAACCTCCCTTTGTCCTAAGTGAGATGATTTGACAATTCAGTCAAGCAAAGTACTTGCATCGTGGGGGGCAGGGGAAGCTTCTTTCTAAAGCACATGTAACTTCTTGCTTAGTGGCAGCATTCTCAACAAAGCTGGGTGGGATTTGGTTGCTGTCACAGGAAGCAGTTCGAATGCCATGGACTAGATATCCTTTCAGTGGCTTAGAATTATGAATGTGAGCATAGCTCTCTGGGGTTAGGAAAAGATGCATTTAGTAAAGCAAGTCAGGTTTTTAGATGGGTTGCTTTACTCTCCAGAAGTCCTGGGCTAACTAGAGGAAGCTGAGGGTTTGCCTGTTCCTTCACCTTGGGAATCTGGGCTGAACTCAGCTTCTCTCTCTCTGGGAGAAAGGCTTACATCAGCTGACTGGTGGGTTTGGTTCACTTGAGCTATTCAAAGGCAAATCCTAAACAGAACTATGGGAACCTTTTCATTCAGCCTAGATGCAAGTATAATATAATGGTAAAAGATCTCCCTGGGGCGTTGCCTAGATATCATCTTCAACCTCTGTCTGTCTGAATTAGAATGGAAGTACACAGCACTTTGATTTTTGGGGAAAAATAGCCAGAATCTTTTTCTTCTTGCAGCTCACCAGAATCGAGTGTCTGCTATTACTTTCTGCCTGGCATCAGAGTGGCTTATCAGCACAGGTCATGACAAGTGTATCAGCTGGATGTGCACCAGGAGTGGGAGCATGCTGGGGAGACATTACTTCACCTCATGGGCTTCATGTCTACAGTATCCTTTAAAAAATGATTGCTACCCTGAAGCTGGAAGAGTACTTTGTTCCTTTATCTCAATTTGTTCCCAGCTTTTCACGTATAAAAACTAGTGTGACATCTCTTGCAAGTTTGCTAACCCTTATTCTCATTATAAGTTTAATACCTTTATTTCTGTTAGACAGCAGGAGAGACTTTGAGCTGCAGAAATCCCAGTCTATACTAGTTCCTAATTTTGAGGCGTTTGTCTGTAGCATCTTGTGGCAATGACTGTATCTATAGCCTGGCCCGTAGACTTCCTGTGCAAGTCACTTTGTTCAACAGATGCCAGTGTGCTTTTGAGTCCTTCTAGAGCATAAAACATCATGAAAACTCTTTGGTCTGCTTTAATTTTTCTGTCTTTGCTCAAGTTAATCTCTTCTATCTTTAAGCTACCAGGTTCAGTGAAACTTTATTCACCAGTAGTAATTTGTCTGTGTACAATTTACTTTCTGCAAACGGCATTTAACTGCAGCATTTGCAGCTTAGACACTCTGGTTGTCTATTCAGCTGTAAGTACTTCAGGGCATTCTTTACCCTATGTAAAAGACTTACTTACAAACCCAGTAACTTGAAAGGTAGTTTATGTATCAAGGCTTTTGAAAGCAAGTTAAATACTTGAAATTCTGAAACTCTTTCTTAGCACTTGTTAACGGTGGCAGTTTAGATATGGCCGGACAGTAATTGAAGGTACTGGTTGCTGTATGAGGTTTAATGGCAATAATGTTTAGAAGTAGCAAGATTCAAAAGCTGAAACAGGTCAACTACATCTCTTGGAAACATGAAGCCCTCTCTAGAGTGGCTGTATACCTGTGTCCTGGTAAGAAGCTGGGAGAAAAGCTCAGTTGCCAGCTGCATGTCGGGCTTTCTGAGGTCTCCCATCTGTGCAGACCCTGCCTTACTGACTGAAGAACTGTCAGCTTTGTATTGTTGTACTGCTGCTCTTTTTTAGAGTCCAGGAGAGTTGTGTCCCACAAAACATTCCATGTGCAGCTCACCTCAGCTGAATGCAGCACAGAATAGGTTAAAGCTGGTGTGTGTGTTGGAGACCAGCTCACAGCAGTCTGGTGAACAGTCTGAGCCTCACTGAATTCAGTGGATTCTAAAGCTAATGCTATTGCAAATAATGGCACAGTTTATTATGAAAACTGAGAAAAGAATATGACCTTTTATATCAATATAAAAATAAATTTCCACTGAAGAACTTGACATTTGAAAATCCATTGTAACTGATCTGCCTTTGGACTTATGTTTGGAAGAACCAGCTTGCTGGTGTGTGTGCTAGGTGCTTGGCCTTCCTATCTGGAGGTTCCTTAGAAGTTGTTTGTTAATGATCCTATGTGTAAGCTTCTGAAAAACACAGCAGAGTGCCTATTCTTTACTGGATTAGTGTGGATAAGGCAAGCCTGAACTTCCAAGACGAAGAAAGGATCACATGTTCAGGGACTTAGAGGATTTGTTGAAAGCAAATTGTTTATCTCAAGATCCTGAAGGCTTAAGAGATTTTGGAATGTCATCAGATGGCAAAGCCTCTGCATTTAGGGTGGTGGGCTTTTTGGTAGACTGTCTTTTTAAAGTTAGCCTTTTCTGTTGGATGCTAGAGGCTACTTTTTTAGCTGCTGCTTGTGTTTTTGTGTGGTTCTGGGAGGACACCTGAGTTTATACACAGCTCTTGGGTTATGTGGTGCCAGCTGTATGGGTCTTTCGTAGCTCTTGCTTGTATTCTGAGTAGCAAAAGTCTTCTAAAAGCAGCAAATTATCTACTTTCTATGCTTTGGTTTCTGGAGTTCATAGTTATATCGTGGCAAAAACTGAGTATCAGAACTGTTATGAGGTGTAATGCTTTTGCCCATTGTGTCACCTTGTTAATGGATCCTATTTTAGGATGTAGTGTGGCTTTTATCTCAGTGTTAACCGACAGAATCCTCTCTGAAATTAGTTCAGTTTTCAATACCACACTCAACGACCTGCATTGGTAAACTGGGAAGTCCAGAGAACAGGACAAGAAATGAGACAGTCTCACCTTGGCAGTAGCTAGAACACTGGGAGTGTACTTCCACTGTAAGGTGACCTCGCTGTGGAGGGTCAGCATCCTTGTATCTTGGTTTTCCTCTCCTGGGGATATCAACTACTAACATGCTAGAAAACAAAGGCTTTATTAAGAAGATACAAGATAAGACTGAATGCCGCCCAGTGTCCAAGGTGGGTGCTTCTCATGTGCTTAAAGGTGCTTCTAATGGTTGCAGAGAGCTCTGCACTGCAACAAGTAGCCTGATGAGTTTTGGCATCTTGTAGACAGGCATGAGTGTGTTCTGTAAATACCTGCTAGAAATGGCCTAAAGCTACTTGGCTTGCCTTAAACTAGGGCATGGATTATCTCATGGTTTTCTCCAGGGGCTTTCTAAAACTCTTCTCACTTATTTTCTCCACAGTTTTACTTGCACATGTAGGGAAGTGTGATGAGAAGGAAGGAATCAAAAAGGTTTATTACAGTCTCCAACCACTTTAGAAGTAATTACATAAATATTTATCTGGCATATTAAAATGTTCTTTTCCAATTTTTTTAGACTCTATAGCCGAATGTTTCAGTCATGTAAAATACTCTTCGAACAAAGGAAGCTTCTCCTTGACTGGTGTTCAGATATGATCACGAAACTCAGCATGCATTTGTTGGTGATTATTCTGGACAGATCACTCTTCTGAAGCTTGAGCAGAATACCTGCTCAGTTATCACAACCCTCAAAGGGCATGAAGGTAAAGTAACTCTTTGTCTTAAAGCACTTGTCCCAGATATGGTACCTCTTTGTAAGTTGGGGTGCGATGTTCAGTTGCGTATCTGCCTCTTAAGGGTAGATATTGGATGAAAAACCGGTCCATGGTAGTGGTTATCATAAGCTGTTGAAAGCTGTACTTGACTTCCTGTTAAAGAACAAACACATTCTTGCTGAAGGGAAATCTTAGCCTTATAAATACCTACAGGTGTTTTTATTATAGATGAAAAATAAAGGTGAACATATGAATTCAGTTAAACACAAGTTATCCACTAGATGGCCACCTTTAAAAGCTTTATTCTCTTTAACATTGAAGAAACTGCCTAGTCTAAGGCAAATGTCTTATCCTCTATAGTACAGCTGAAGTCCTTATATCAATTGAAGAATCAAGTGGTCCATAACATCATACGAAGCCACTGTCTGCTGTAATGAGTAAGGCGAGAATGCAAATCACAGAATAATGGGTAACTTAATAATATGCTGAGAAAAATAAACAAGACAATGCCTTTTCCTGTGTGGTACTGGCAACTTTCAAATCAGCTGACAGTTTGCATGCGGGTAGGGATGAACTACGGGGTCATGAGTCTGACCCACTGGAAAAGGCTGCCTTGTTAAACAGCTGGAAGTATAGAGCAGGCTTTGTTAAAGCTGGATAGACTCCTGATCTACAGATGACTGTAAGATGATACAGCTGGTTTTGAATGCAGGAGGCAAGTTGAGATTTTCAAGTGATAAATGTCTCTTCTGCTTTCAAGGAGAATTTCAGATTGTTTCAGTTTAGAGCAAAATAATTCTCTTGGCCCTAGAGACTCCTTTGCCTCTCTATACTTTTGCATTGGTCTGTGTTCAAATGCAGCTCCTTGGTAGATGTTACAGTTAGTCTGAAAGCAGTACTGTGTGGCACTTTCTTATAGTGTGTGTTCTATCTCTTGAGTTGTGATGGGCTTCCAAGCATCAACTTCAAGCAGTGCTGAAGGGGCAGAACTCTACACAGCAGCCAACTTTGGCTCATATATTTCCATATGGGGACTGTGATCCTTGAAACAAGAATTCAGCTAGCATAAAAGATGATTTCAGGGGCAGAATCAGGTGTTTCTTCAACTGGTATAATACTAGTGATTTCATCCCTTTTCTTTTTTTTTTTGTTTTTAAAGCAAATCAGATAATGTAACCTTTTTTCCTCCACATTTGTGTAATATTCTCAAGATCTAGTACTCTAAACTTAAATGGCATCTAGTTCTTCTTTGAGTGCAACTGTGTTTGACAGACTTCAAAAGTCTGATTTCATCTTGTTCGCTTTCTAGCACTTGTTAAATGTGACTTCATAAGCAAGCAGTGTTTGCTTTGCAGTTTAAATGGTTTTAGAGTTTGTTATCAGCTTCCGGAATTCACAATATGTAACAGCCTCCTCTGTGTAATGCTGAGATAATACTGAAAGTTAGTGCCTTTTTGGTGCACATGCCTAAATGGGTCAGTCTGAAAACAGTATAGCCCTAAAGGAGGCAAAAAAAAAAAAAAAATCTCTTGCTTCAGAGCATTGGAAAGGACTGATTTGGCCTCTAATTGCCATTCATCATCTTGGTTTCCAACTAACAAGGCTTTTGATGACAACTGAGCAATGGAAGAATTCTTTAAAGGGAAGGATCTCTGCAGGGGAATGAAATGCCCCAACTTCACAACTATAGGTGGCATGAGTAACAAAATGACTCCCTTAGTCTCCTGGCTACGCTATTGTGCATATGGGTTTAGTATAAGGCTGCTGCTGTCAGATGACTCATTTTTTTCTGTTCCTGACTAATTCACAGTTGCACTGGGCCTTCTGAAATCTAGTTTTGTAATTTAGTGAGTAGTGGCAGATTTGCTAACAGCAGTGAAGTTGTCACTTCGTTTCTTAGTCCAGCTATTTCAAGATTGTAAATGGTTATGTGAGGGAGTTGCTTTACCTGGGAACACTGCAAGCTGTGCTGCAACCGCTGACCAAGCACCTTAGTGTGTTGTAGCTATTGGTTTCTGCTTGGCAAGTCTTGGTACTGTCTTCCAAAGCTCACATAGCAGCCTGGCAACTCTTAAAATCACCTACCTAAGTACAAGGGGCAGAACTCATTATGCTATATCTGTCTTCTTAGGGACATTCTGTTCTGTTGTCCAGTACTCCTTGCCTTTCTATCAGGACTGCACTTTGCTGTTGGATGCTTCCTTTGCCTTAAGGCTTTCAATGTGTTGCCGGAGTAAGGCAGTACCTCAGGTTTCACTTTAATGCTCCAGGAGAGTATCACTGTGCTGGGGAGCCAGTCCCTTACATCTAACTGCAGAATGTTCTTTCCTAGGGAGTATTACTTCCCTGTGGTGGGATCCTGTTCAACGGCTGCTCTTCTCAGGTGCCTCTGACCACAGCATTATCATGTGGGATATTGGTGGAAGGAAGGGGCGAACGCTGCTGCTCCAGGGACATCAGTATGTAATGGAGTCTTATTTTTCATACATTTCCTGTAATGAACACGCAGTCCCAGGAAGACTAAATAGCGTGGCAAGATATTTGAATCATTGTGAATAATTGAGAAAATTACTCTTTGCAGAACCCTGAGGACTTTGAGGGAGAAGAAGGATAATCAGTACTAGGAAAGCCTTACTGATAAATCTTTTTTCTTATTCATGTTTAATATGTTATTATTACCATGGTTTAGAAGTAACACAGAGGTAGTTAAAAGAAAGATTTAGGATTTTTACCCACCTCATCTGGCTCAGTCTTTATGTAAAAATTGCATGTGTCTGTAAATACTGCCCTGAGTTACCTGTGAGAGGAGGGCTAAAGAATTAATAATAGAGTCTTGGTTACAAAAAAAGTAACGTGGAGGACTTTATACTGCTGTTACTGCTGCCTCATGTGTCCTGGTGAAGACTTGTAACAGTTAGGTTCTCCTCGTATGAATGGCAAAATAAGTTCTTCTGAGAAGCAGAATGACTTTTTAATTAAACTTAAGTGTTGCAAAGGAGTCTGATACTACTCAGATTCTTTGTTTAATTTCTTAGGGCAGACTTCTGTTTTACCATTTCTTTCTTTAGGATTAAATTGTCTTTACTGGTGAATGCATACTTTGCTTTGCAGCTACAGAATGACTTACTGTGATTTGTTAGCAAAAGTGGAACCTCTGTCTGCTGCTTAGTTGCTTCTTGAAACAAATATTTCTCTTTAGTTTTCCAGTTGTCTCTGTTTTGATAAGTGGTTCTCCTTGCCAACACAGAAGAGTATTTACACACACACTCTGAGCCAGTTGACAACTGGCCAGTTGACAGGGCTTACTGCCAGCAAATGTTAACATGGAACTGTACCTCTGGTATTCTGGTCAGGCCTGTAAGAACACTCTCAGCAACATCGTGATGCTAGGGTACTGCTCAGGTGACAGCATCTTTTCTTTCATCCTCAGAGCTCTACTTAGTGGACTTAGCAAACTGGAAATCAGTTTTGGGCTTCCTCAGTAGCTTTATTTACAAGGATAAATCAGGGTTTGCTGGGAAACCAAGCTTTGTTTAAATACCTGTGGGTAAATAAGGTGTGCTTTGTTTGCAGTGACAAGGTGCAGGCTATCTGCTACATCCAGCTGACACGGCAGCTGGTGTCTTGTTCTGCTGATGGGGGAATTGCTGTTTGGAACATGGATATCAGCCGAGAAGAGGTAAGTTCACATCATAGGTCAAAGATTTTTTTTTTTTTCCCCTTTTCAGAGACTAATGTGACTTTCCTTAGTCAGTTCTGCAGGCTGCTTTCCTCATGTTGTCTGACACTTCAAATCTGAATGGTATTATTGGAACCTGTTCTGTCCTGGTAGCTGTCCATGCTGCATTGTAGTAAATGGGTTCCCAGGACAGGAACATACTTAGAACTGCTTAGAGTTTTATCTCAAAGAGACAACAGGTTCACTGGAATGGCTGTGGCCTTTGCTGCTGGAACAATCTAAAGCAGTCAAACTCTTGCGATAAAGAAACCAATGGACTGTGCTTCGATAGTCTTGAAATAAGTTCTCAGCTTGTGTCAAAGCAGGTAAAGAACTGAGAGGCAGGTTTTGAGATGCAGTTCAGAAGGCAGAGGTTCAGTCCCCAGGCAATATTTTTTTTAAAAGATCTCAGTACACAGCAATTGACCCAGCCATACACTTTCTTTCTGCATCAGTTCATATCCATGGTGTTGCAGCTGAGAATGCTCTTGTTTTCTTACTGTCAGCAGTGTAAGTGAATTGAAAAGAAAAAATGCTTTGCTGTTCCAGCTTTCCTCCTGTCAAGTCTCAGGGAGACTTCCTCATGAGATGTATAAAGTTGTGTAGAATATACGTGTTCAAATTCAAGTCTGTGTAGTAAAAATATTGTGCCTCTCTTTCTATGTCTTACAGGGATGTTCAGTTAAAGTATCCGAGAGAGCTGAAATGTGTAAAAGCTCTATTTTCATTTGGCCTAGTCCATTTATGGCAGGAAAAATGTGTAGGCGGGTGAAGGGATGCTTAACGAAGACGTGGGCAGGATGGAAAATGCAGATGAGTTCCTAATTATTTCAAACTGCAATCCCATGAAAGTAGAAAAGATAGTTACTCACAGAATTTACTTCTGGACACCCCCTTTCTTAGATGGGGTTACTGCCTCATAGCTTCTACAGTTTGGACTACGCTGGTCCTTAAAAGCCATCCAGACAACCAATCTTTGAATGCCCGCAGTGGGTTTAGTAACTTAGATGTTTGAATGAGTTTTCTTATTAAGGCACTAACATAACATACTCCTGTAGGCTTACAAAGTGTAGGAGGTGTGTAGGTAAGCAATAACTGTATTCTTGGGTTTGGGGTTTTTCTGCTAAACTTTCTATGTACTATGCTCTAGGTAATTTATTGTTGTAATGTCCAGAACTGAGCCAGGGCATCTTTCCAAGTAGAACTTTACTTTGGATTCTTAAAACAAACTTCCTTGACTGTTGTATGAGGGAAAACAATTCTGATTGCTTGCATCTCCTGCTCTTTTCTAGGCTCCTCAATGGCTAGAAAGTGATTCCTGTCAGAAGTGTGAACAACCTTTCTTCTGGAATATAAAGCAAATGTGGGACACAAAGACAATAGGGTTGAGGCAGGTGAGATGGCTGGTTTCAGTGCTTAGCTGTACTTCAGCACTTGAGCAAAATGTAAATAGAAAACCCGTAAGGCTGGTAGATCTTTTCAACTCTTGGTATTCTTGCTGCTTTGAAGTGAGGTATATTGAGAAATTACAGCTTCTAGGCACTGCTAAGACATTTCCAAATTCTATGAAAAGTGTTGCATCAAATTTCTGTCACAGGTCAAAGCAGGCTGTGCTAGGAGTGCTCTGTTGGATTTCTCTGAATGTTTCTGTGCTTTGGAACTATGGACAGCTAATCCTCAAGTGTTGTGTAAAATGGGAAACAATGCCCCATAACTGAGCATGTAGATGCTCACTCCAGTGAAGCACTAATGGCTCTATTCTTACTGTATTAGAATGTGAAAGATTTCCATGTAGTTTTCTTTAAGAAGGGACTGGATGGGCACCAAGACATTCACCTGTTTCTGGCTTCCTTAGACTATTTTTAACTGGGTCGCTTATTCAACCCTCTTTTTCCCCTTCTCCCAGAAGGAGCTTGCAGGAGAAGAGGATGTACACAGAGAATGTGGTGATAAATCCATTAATGATCCAAATGACTGTTCAGAACTCCAGAGATGTTAGTCTTTGGTTGAAGAAACAGAGCATTTCCTAATAGGTTGCTTTCTAACAGGTCGCAAAACAGAAGCTTTGTTGTTTTTGTTGTTTGGTGGACACTTGGTACAGTGCCAAGTGACATAGTATAGTGACTTATTTGTTTGTTTTCTTCTTCCTCCATGAAGCATCATTGCAGAAAATGTGGGCAAGCAGTGTGTGGCAAGTGCAGCACCAAACGGTCGAGTTACCCAATCATGGGATTTGAGTTCCAGGTCCGTGTCTGTGATTCCTGTTTTGAGTCAATCAAGGATGAAGAGTGAGTATTAAGGAGTAATAAACTGTAGTAACACTGCTGGTGTGCAGAAACCCTTGGGCTTGCTCCACATCCACACACAGTGCTACAGAACACACTGAGCTGACTCTCTGCTAATAGGCCTTGGGGACTGAAAGCACTGTGATGGCAGAGATCCCTCATCTGGCTCTGCAAGTGCATTTGGATCAGATGTGGAATTACATTTTTATCCTTTTTAATTCTTCTTTTCCAGGAGCCCAGATCTAGATTTGAAATATGTTTATCTCAACGTTTCAGTTTAGTTAAAATCTATTGATTGCACTTAACATTGTTAAGTGGATGCCAGATAATGCATTACAGCTGCCAGGATGTATATGCATTAGTTCATGCACACTTTCTAAAAACTTTGGGAATATTCTTCAGAGCTCAATATTATTTTCCGTATGCAGGCAAATTGGGTTAAACATCATTTGCTGTCTCATTAAACTTGGCTTAGAAATGAAGGAACTCCTTTTCTCTTGACTGGAACAGAGTAATCAGATGTGAAAATTTTGGGAGTGTTTGGGGGTTTTTGTTGTGTTGTTGGATTTTTCATTATTAGGGCTTTTTGTTCGCTTGGGGTTGGGTTTTTTTGAAAAGTGGGATGCTGTGCCCTAGTTGGCTTCTGTAGCCAGCAGTGGAAAAATGTAGCTGAGCTTGACTTTATTAGCCAGGAGTAGAAGTATTTGCTAATTTAGTGTCCCACTTCTGCTCTAGTATTATTAACAGTCATGCTGCAGAAGGCCAGGAAATGTCACATCTGTACAAGCAGTGGCTTAGCATGACTTGCTAATTTAATTCCATCCCCTTTAATATAGCACTGCAGGTCTTAAAATTAATTTATTAGTATTTGAGCAACTTAATTTTCATTTAAGTTTATTTTGCACTGTTATAATGATGCTACGAAGCTTCATCTGATGGCTGGCTTTCATTTCAATTGTTCTTGTGCAGCCGTACTTCCTTGGCAACCTTTCATGAAGGAAAACACAACATTTCACACATGTCCATGGACATCTCCAGAGGGCTAATGGTGACTTGTGGGAGTGACCGGATTGTGAAGGTATTCCTGCATTTCTTGGAGATATTTAATAGACTTCATTTTTGTGTATTCTTTCTTTCTTTCTGACAACTATGGCTACAAGCTATCTATTGTGGAAAGAAGGAATTGAATTTGCTAGGCTGTTCTTCTGTGGCTGAATGAGGAAATGACTTGTAATGCCACTGTCTGGAGTGCAGCTGTTGGATCTGTTACTCATGTGTCTCTGAACAAACACAGCAGGCTTGGGCAGCAGGAGAATGTGTCAGCAGCCTTAAAGACACAGACCTGAGGCAATGTGCAGGTTCCTTTGCTCTGAGCTCCATGGCTTGGAGCATGGCCTCTGAAAGCCCTTGTTATGAGACAGTGACATGGAGCTCAGACAGATACGGAATCTTGCTGTGCTTGAGCTCTACATTCACCATACGTGTCAGAACTGAGACTGTGCCAGCCTGTCTTTGTTTTGCTGTGAGTACATTTGTGACAAACTGCATAGCGCTTCTAAAAACAGACCTACACAGAAGTGCAGGAAGATTCTTGAGCCTCAAATCTGGCTTTTGGTTTGTAAGGCTGGTATAACTCTTTATGAGATTTTCCTCAAGCATAGGTTCTAAAGGAATCGTTACCTTGAGTCCAGGGATGTCTTTGCTTCTGTGCCTCTTGCAGAAAGACCTGTGAGTCTGACACGAATGCTGTGTAATTCTCCACAACTCTCTTCCAGATCTGGGACATGACGCCAGTCGTTGGGTGCAGCCTTGCCACTGGCTTCTCTTCCCGCTGAGCTCCTCCGTGGCAGGTTTATGCACCTTATGTACAGCAATATGCACCGAATGAATGGAATCCTCCTCAAGAATATTACTGCAAACACTGGTTGCTTGATTCTCCTCCTGCTGCTGTTCCAGGATGGACAGTCACCCTTGGTAGAGCACAGTTTTTCTGTTGGGCTCCCCGGGAATCTCCGTGGTGCTGAAGTGCGGTTCCGCAGCCTCTCGGACTGACATAAACGGTTTATCTGCAATATGACACCTGGATGGAAGGACCTGTTGTCTCTCAGTTTACATATGTAGTGTTAACAATGTGCTATCTCTGCTGATATATCTTGTACAGATACCTTGTAGCTAAAACATTACCAGAGTAAAATGAGTGTAGTAAATTCAATTTGTGCAAATGGTAAAATAACTTATTCTCTCTTCCAAAAAGCAGTTCTGTTGAAATGTTTTTGAGCAGTCACTGTCTAAATTGCCTCCAAAAGGTATGTTGGTTATTCCTGTGGAAAGAGGAGATAGTTTAAAGTGGAAGGTAGCTTCTTTCAGATGAGATAGTAAGAGAACCTTTGATCACACAAGATCCTTTATTGGCTTTCTTGTAGTGTTTGTCTTCAAGTTCAGTTGTTAGTGAAATCACTTTTGTGGAACAGCTGTTCTGTGTAGGTAGCTGGTGAGTCTGCAAACAATCCTGGGCTTTTTATGTAGTGTTTTAGCATAGCTGATAAACTTCTGTAGTTATGAAAATGTGCAGCCCACCTACTCTAAAGACTGGCCGCAGGTATGAGCCATGTACTTTGACAACTGTAATGTTGTTAGAATGGGAACCTAAACAAATCTGCTTTGTTACAAGGAACGGTTAAGAAAAAATGGCCAGCTAAATTCTAGAGATTTTTTTTCTGTGGAAAGGCTGATGTTCTTTAATGTTAGGGAACCTGTCTCTGCTAAAGTACAGCATAAATTCAAATACTGTCTTGATGTTGCTTAAAACAGATAAATACTGAGCAATAATTACTGAGGTACAGAACAGCTGCTTTTTCCCTGCACCTAGGTCTGTTAATCCTGAGATACCTATATTGATCCTTTCCTGTTTCAAAGCTGAGAAGTATGAAGAAGAGCTGTGAGGCTTTTATGACTGTGCAGTTGGCACATAAAGGAAATAACTAGTGAGAGATACTGTCAGTAAACTGATTTGTCAGTTGAGTGAATCTCCTACATTTGAATACTGTAAAGGAGAATTTATTTTGTAACTTTGGAAGCTAAGGTGATATGTCAGAGTTTAAGCTTGGAGCTGTTAAGATTTATCTGAAAACAAATGCAATATGTGTGAGGACAAAAAAGGGTAGGTCAGCTGGCCTGGAATAGGTGGTGTTACACAATTATCAAAGGTAATACGCTCTTTCTGACAGAAGAGTTGAGGGTTAGACTGTCTTTACTTACAGCAACAATCAAGTGGTGCTATGAGTGTTAGTGAATTCAAGTCCTAGGTGTGTAACTTGACGCTAATAATCTGCATTGGACCATGCTGTAGGCTGAAACAGATTAAGATCATTAATACATTGCGATTCACATGCATTTTAAGCCAAAAATCTGATAGTCTCCAAAGGGCATTAGAATCCAGAATATGATAGTTACTGTTACTTTGTCTGCTTTTCTGTGGGCCTTCTCTGGAAGTTTTGTGAAGAGTCTTTTAATTTGCCAGCCTTATTGGGCCACTGAAGAATAAAAAAATCCATCTTTTGTGGGGATCCTAAAACCTGTCTTGCCTTCAATCCAGGATTTAACACTTATCACACTGATTTGATTCAACTCTGGCTACATGCTGTATAGCTTGGGTTTTTTGGGAAGGCTTATTTCTAAGATGTTGAGAGAAAATCAGCTTGCACTGGAAGAGCAGTTGCAGCTTTATGCTGTGAAGGCCTTCACCCTTCTAAACTAGGAAGGAAAGTGTTGCAGGGGTGAATAAGCTCTGATAATTCTCTGCATTCACTTTCAGACTTCTTCCTGTCTGGTTCTGGAAGAGAACAGAAGCCTTCTTCCTCGCAGCCTGTAAGGCAGAACATGAGTTACAGTGCTAGAACTGTTTAATATCCCACTGTAATAGGTTAGGAGTATCTAGGGTGTGAGTTAAGCTGGGAGATTGATGTAGATGTGCAATGAGTACCGTATTTTTCAACCCAGACATTCCGAAACCTACACCCTTGATGCTGAGGTGTAACTCCTTTGCAGTTAGCACTCCAGAAGTCAGCTTGTTTAGTTCTGATTACTCCATGTGCCCCTGCTCAGCACGCAGCTCCCCCCTCCCTTCCCTGTGAATACTTCCTCTGCTTCTTTACATTATGTTTTTGCCACTAGATAATATATTCTCTACTGCCTAAGGAATCTATTTTCTATAATTGATATACTTAAAGATAGTGTTGGTTCAGATATAATGACAGTTATGGCCACTAAATCATTAGTCTTTTAAGTATACTCTTGGTGTTGAATGAGTAATGCTTACAAACCACTAAAGAGAGAGTAGTTTGTTTATAAACAACTATTTTGAAGGCACACACTCTCTCTTGAAACTGAACATACTTAACTATGTCAGCTCAAGTGTGCAATTACTGAGAAGCCTTGATTTGAAGCATTACAGATCTTGCTTGTGTAACCTCTTCCATTGGGGCAGGGAAGGGGAGCAAAGGGTACTAATATGTGCTAATTCTTTCCTAGTTGTATTTCTGTACCCTGCATAGTTCAGAGAATCTAGATAAATCTGTCCTTTGCTCCTCCTTGTCTGTTTTTTAACTTTGATTACATGTACAATAAAATATTTCTTGATATTCACTTAGTCTATTTGGATGATCCATCTTTTGTTCCATCCTGTGAAAGCACAATCCGCATTTTGTGCTCTGGCTCTTCCTTTACATGCCCCATGTACAAATTGTAGGTTCCCAGGACAGCTTGTTGGGTGTGTTGTATTGGAACTGAATGAGCTGCAGCAGATCAAAGGCCCACAATGAACCTGTGAGCTGAGATGAGCAACTCTGTGTGATCCCACTTTGGGATGTGTAACCTTATCCTGTGTTCTGCTTGCCAGCTCATACAGACCTCTTTTCTGGTTTATCTGGCTCCCCTTCAGAGCTCTGCAAAGGTTCTCACCTACAGAGTACCACAGGAGCCTTTCCTGAGATCCCTTGGAGCTGTCTGAGGTGCCAAAGAAATGCTAATTTTCCTGGATGGGGTGAGCACAGTGTACAATATAATACATACAGAGGACACAAACTGCAGCCACACAAGGTGGTTGCACTTGTTTCATGATACTTTCTCACAGATAAAGGATGGAGATAAACTGGGAAGCATCCTTATCCCTCACAGTTGCTCACAGCCTTCACAGGCTCAAATACAGCACTGGCTGGCTTTGTAGCACTTGGAATGTCTGAATGTTGGTTGATGAGTATGTTGTGTGGCTCACTACTGCTTCCTTGGGGTGTTTGGGAGCCAGAGAGGGAATCTGGAAGAGATTGACAAACTTGCCACCTTTGAATGATGGCTGAAGAGCCTGTATGTTATATAATAATAATAATAATAATAAATAATAATAATAATAATTTTTTGGTTTTGTTTTCGGGGTTTTTTTGGGTTTTTTTTAACATATGTCTCATCTTGAACAGCTTAAACTTCTCACCTTTCCCAAGGCAAATTCCTGTGTTTTCTAGTTCCAACAAAAACTGACTAGAAAAAATGAAGCTGTTGCTGATCTATAGTCAGAAAATCCTATTTAGATGTCTATGGAGATCATCTTATGTTTTGAATAAGGCATATGAACTCTAACTAGAGTTGAAGATGCTGGAGAATTGCAAATGGTGTCCTTGTAGTGAAAGCACAAAAATAGATGTATTGGTTTTCTATCTGAGAATGCACAGTTGATCACTTCTCAAATTCCTGATAACGAAAACTTCATTTACACTTCAGTTAGCTGTGTGCCAGGTCTCAGTACCTGTAGTGTTGACTTTACTCATTGAGATTTAGAATACACTAGATGCAGGAAAGGGACAGATTTTCATGTTGATCAGATTCACTACTACAGAGTTGAGAAGGAAAGCTCTCTAAGGTTTTTAATCTCTGTTGACGAAGTCCTCAGTGCTGAATGACCTGACTAACTGTGAAATGCCGTGATCAAACTCTACAGAAAATGATGAATTTCTGCCAGACTAACATTTAAAATCTTATTTTGTCATCAACTAACCATCTTACAGGGAGTTTCAGTGTGGCCTTTGAAGGCTTTCTCTGCCTCTCATTCACAAAAGGCAAGGATCAAGGATCTCTGAAGTGACTGCTATCAAGTGATCCTACAAAGCTTTTTGTCCCTTTGGAGGCTGTAAGGTGGAGGATGCAAACTGGCACATAAGG
The DNA here is from genome assembly GCA_013398955.1 of Callaeas wilsoni. Lineage (NCBI taxonomy): Eukaryota > Metazoa > Chordata > Aves > Passeriformes > Callaeidae > Callaeas > Callaeas wilsoni. The sequence continues at coordinate 5,720 of VWPU01002680.1, read as the reverse complement.
GCATGGGCTCTAGGTAGCTGTGTAGTCTGCTCAACTTTTAATATGTAAAAGCTAATTGTTGAACACATTCAAAGACAGTGTTACTTGTTTTATTACTCTGGCAATGGAAGTATCAAAATAACATCAGTAATAAAATTTATACAATTTTTTTCATAAAATTAAATATCAAACAATAAACTGGAATATATGGGGTCATTAGAAATGTTGCTTTCTGCTTCTATACATGACCCTTTTTCCCCCAACATATCAGCAGCTCAGAGCTGCCATAACTACCTGCTGTCCGACTCGCATTCATACCCAGGGTCTCTGACAAGTTTTAGTGCATAATCTGCTCACACAGAGAAGTAGAAGTATATTCTTTGACTTACTCTTGATGTATTATATTAATTTTGGTGGGATTGACTGGCTCTGCAGAAAATTTGGTACATTCATTCCTAAATTGCTTTGTATCACAAAGATATTATGGGTTGCTGAGGTATATGTTTTTCTCCTCTTAACCTTGTTTGTAGGGAAATACACAGAATAGGGCCTTGCTTTGCTACTATAGCTGTCTTTCAGGTAAAGAAGATACCATGCCTTGCACTATTGATATTGATTCTTCTTTCTGAAGCCTATATTCAGATGCTCTCAAAATCTGCATGTGTATATCTGTCAAAACTCTAAGTTTTCATGAACTCAAGTGCAGCTGTGCAGCTGATCAGGAGTGGGCACTTCTTGCCCATACTCTTTGACAGCACTGCTGCTAAGCCATGGCTAGTTGTCAGTTCTGGTGCTGTCCTTTGTCTTTTCTCTGTTCTATTCATTCCTCTTTCTTTCTTCCATAGTTTACGGCTCCTTCTCCGGGTTTCCTCCACAGCAGCACATCCATGTTGGAGTTTGGCTCCTTGAGACAGGTGATAGCAGCTCTTGAAGCACAACTGCCCTGCTCACCTGAGCCTCCTGATCTCTCTTGCAGTGGCTGAACAAAGGATGACCAAGGCAGCAGACACGTAAGGTGAGTGTGGTTTAGGAAACCCATTTCCTTATCCTCAGTTACAAGGCTCCATCCCATTAGGCTCTTGTAGTAGTGCAGCCATAACTTGGTGATTGGCAGGGAAGGTGTGGAATAAACAGAACTGTCAATAGTCAGAGTCTGGAGAATGTCAGGGTGATTTCTGTGAGGGCAGAGAATTGCATGTGTCTAAATGGTGTTTGTGGGACACTCAATTTAAAACTTGAACTCAGAGGCATTAACTGAAAGAGAGAAACAAGGCTGTAAATTACAGTCCTTTCATGGAGAAGAAATGCTGGGAATATCAGCATGCTCACAGGCAAGGAGGGGTGCTTTAGTCCTCCTACTCCAAAGCAGCAGTTCCCTATTTTATGGTATGAATATACCAAACTGAGCATTCTGCTGTTTCAGGAGCATGGCCTGAATTTGGCTTTGATTTTACAACCAGGATGGAAAGAGGAAAACCGTGAAAGAAACTGAGTGAAGGTATATAGGACAAAGAACTCTCTGGCAGTGTGGTTAAGGCATGTAGAGCTGTGATTTTGGAGTGGTAAGGAAGGATGCTGTGGATGTAATAGCTGTTAATCCAGCTGAACACAAGAGGGCTACAAGAACACGTTTTCTCTGGACTGAAAAAGTTCTCGATAGAGCTTTGTTAATGCCTGTCTACCTTTTGGACTGCTTTTAATTTTATACAGCTGGGAAATGAAATAAAATGCTACTTGACACCCTTTAAGTGCTTGTGTTCACCTGTCATTCAGTACAGGTTATAAGGATTTGAGATTGCTATTTTAAACACTTTTCTAATACTTTACTTAAAACTTGGGACTACTTACTGAACATGTTTCTGCTGATAAGGTACCGACATCTGTGGCACAGATACATATTTTGGTATGTGCTCTAGTGATATGAATGCTTTGTTCTGCACTTAAACTGGGGAGAATCCAGACTGTGTGAACAAATAAGGAAAAGGGAATATAGGAAAAGCAGTCTGGAAAAGTACAAGCCCTGCCTAGTAACCAAGAACAAGTGTTAGGTTGCTTCTTTATTGATCCAAAGTGCAAGTAAAAGCTACCTCCTGCAGCTGAATTTAGATTGGGCTTTTAAAGTTTTTTTTCTTTCCCCCACAGACCTAGTATCAAGTGGTAAAAAACCTGCACAGCAGGTCTCCTATAAAATCATTGAGTCTTCATCAGCCTCAGCTCCTTGGTTTGCATAGGTACTTACCTGAAGTAGTCTGTGAGCTCAGTTCAGGTGCTGAAAAACAACACCAAAGCATCTGCTGGCTAGAATCAGGGTAAGTGTTCAGTGTTCTGCCTCATTTGGTGTGGTACTCAGTGTCAGTGAAAAGGCTTCTTTCTGCAATAAAAGGGTGGTTTGAGTTTTTTTCAGAAGGAAAGGTTGGGCAGTTTTGTTTAGAAGGAAGTGAGAATATTAGATTTTGTTCATTCCCTACTGTTCTTTAGACAGTAGCTTGTCTCTCTTAATTGAAACTGTCAGGATTTGTTTGTTTCTCTTGAAATGCACAGGAATATGACTTCCCAATCAATTGTAAATCATTGCTGAATATATAGCTTTACTTATATGGTTCAGGATTAGCTTCTGAAGTGCATAAAGCTTGCAGAGATTAGGAGGGCCCAAGACAAAGTCTTTTGCAGGTTTAGGCATCTGACATTTTAGCAATGACTTCTTTTCACATAAATAATGCCCAGACCCACCAAAACTGATACATAGGAGCTAGGGAAGTTTTTTCATCAGGTGTAGGCACACAAGGCTCACTGAATCCACTGTAACTCTTGGTGTGAACGTTTTCTACTTCTGAATGTGACAGGCTGCTAGGAAAGTGGAATATAAGCAAAGAGGATAAAATATCCTGCAGCAGTAAAAAGCTCCTTGCCTCTCTTAAAAGCCTGTTTCAAAGAGCCCTTAAGAAAGAAAATGTTCATACTCCTTCCATGCAGAGATGGAAGCCAGAAAAGAAGGGTCTCAAAACTGCCTTTTGCAGCAGTTTTGAGTTAGAGAAATAAATATTCATTACTTTGCGAACATTCATGTTCAAATTAACTAACTGGGACTAAGGGAAGCACTGGAAGGAGTTCATGTTATGGCATTTCATAAGTTCACCCCAGTGGTTCACCTCGCACAACTATGTGCCCCAGCTGCCTCCCCCTGCTCCCACTGCTGAGTGACACCAATAGCTCAAACTTCCCAGCTAGGAACTACTGATGGTTATCTTCTTTATCAGAAAATTATGCAGCTACACAGTGCTAGTGGCAGAGAGCAGGAAGGGGAGAATTCCAAGTCCTTACCAGGGCTAGTTAGGCAGTCATTAAGTGCAGCCTGGCTTTCTGAGCTGGAAAGCATCTAAATTAGGCATGATCCTATGTCTGCAGGCTTGTTTCTGTAGGCTTCTCTCTGCCAACTTCCAAGATTGGCCATAATGGGCTGACTTTGGCCACTGCTGTTAATGTTCACTCTATGCATATTGTGTTTGCTGCTGCTGCCACTTTTTTTCTGATTACTTGCAAAAACACACAAGCAGCAGGCTGGTTCTCTTGAGTTTATGGCCTAATTAGGTAAGGTCTTTGCATAGAAAAGTCAGATTATTGGGAAACAGTTGTTAAGCAAAAAATATTACTGTCCATCACCTGAATAAATTGCACAGGTAGGGAGTGAGGGGTATGTTCATACCTTAATTTTAAATTCCTTTTGGAGGTGAAAACATTGCTGTCTCACATCTGTAGTACAGATGCACTGTGGTGTCCACATTCTTGTGTGTTAGGCAAATCCAGTTCTGAGTGTTCTCTGAGACCCGGCTTTCCCAGAGCTGCAGTGCTATCTGTGAACACTCCCCGCTCACCAAGGGAGTGTTTGGGGTTTAAGTGCAGAGTCAGCTCTCTGTTCTGCATAGGCCACAGCAGGCAGAGCTGGGGGGTGCAAGGGACAGGGGTATGAACATGGTTGTGGGGAAGGCAGACGTTTATCTCCTGGGAGAGGCAGCGTGGGTACTGTGGCATTTTGTGTGGGTCTTTCAGAGAATCTGGTAAAAGGTTTCGGTCTGCTTTAAAAGATCCTGATTGCACTTAAGTGTATATTTGGCAGGCTCACTGAAGGCAAGATGGTGCCCCAGTAAAACCAGTGAGGCCAGTGCTGTCTAGCAGCACAGCACAGTGTGTGCTGCACCCCACAGCACAAAGGGTGAGGTGTTCCTGCTCTCTGGAGATAGTGCTGCTTTATGGGCCCGGGATGTGTCCTCGGGAAGGGCAGAGGCCAGGGGCAAGCGAGCAGATGAAGTATCACTGAGATCTATGGGCAGCTGGGACTTGTACTTTGTGTGCTGTGCACTCCAGAAGTGAAAGCAGAGCACTGGGCAGCCAGCAGCATCACAGCACAGCGTGTGATGTGCTGCTTGGCCGGCCGGGGCTGGAACACGCAGAAACCAGAACTGAGCCAGCAGCAGTGAAGGACTCCAGGAACAGTGTGTCTGTGTAGACCGAACCGAAACTCAGGGAGAGCTAAGGGGAGTAGGGTCATGCACAGGGAAATGTGGAAATTACCTCCACGCTGTTGAATGAGCATAAGGAGCACACGCCTGCATTTGCACTCTGCTCTTGCAAATTTGCATTTCCATCTGGGAGCAGATTTCAGCCCGGTTACCCTCTCAGCTGTACACGCACAATTGCTTTTGGCCAGGGATCTCTCCCTTCTCAGAAGCCAGAGGCTGCAGAGGGGTTGTCGTTGACACCACAGTGATTCCTGAAGTCCCCAAGCCCCTTTGGATTTCTTTCCCTTTGTCACTGATGACTCGCATCACTGCACCCAGGAGCAGAGCACAGCTCTTCCCTGAGCAGTTGGGATCCATATCCTGAACTGATGCATGCTGTGCTCTGGGAGATGTCTCTCCTTTAGACTACAGACATGGGACTTCAGCATGCTGAGTCTTCTCATTTTATGCTCCTGTGGTAGTTTGCATCTGGGTCAGACTCCTAGTACAAGCTGGATAAGCCTTAGGCCTGGATTTAGATCTTTTGATTCAAGTGCTGAGTCTGTGGATGTTGCACATTCTTTTGGCACCACCTGCTTATCAGCAAATCCCTGCCACAGGTTACAGGGATTTGCTGATGTCTTGCCCTCTCATGCAGCCGCATCACAAAGCACCGCTGAGCAAAGCCCAGCCATTGAAGGTATTTAAACTATCAGAGTTCCATTTTGATGGAGATGGGCTGCAGAGCAATCATGCCTGTAGATCTACCCGTGTCTTTAGGGCATGAATGCTTGACAGGGGAGTAGCTCGAGCCATTGTATGACCAGAACTGCGTTTTACTAATGTCGGGTATGCCGAGGTGAGAAAGGTGCCCTTTGAGCGGTTCACGCACGTACAGGGCAGCAAGCGGGCTCACCCCGTGCGGGCGGGGGCTCGGCACACCCGGCCTGTCACAGCCTCGCCGCCGGGCTGTCGGTCTCTGGAGCCCTGCCCCTGCCCCGGCCGGCGGTGCCGTCCGCGGAACCCGGCCCGTGCCCCGCAGCGCTCCCGGGAGCGGGGAGCGGCGGGAGGAGGCGCCGGGAGTTCCTTTCGGGGCATTGTGGGAAGGCGCGATGCGGCCCGGCCTCACCTGAGCGGGGCGGGCGGGACGGAGGCGGCCGGGCCGGGCTGGGCCGGCTCCCAGCCTGCCGCCGCACCATGGTGAGTGAGCGGGGCCGAGCGGAGCGGGACCGGGCCGGGCCGGGC
>VWPU01002674.1:0-24316 GCA_013398955.1 Callaeas wilsoni | reverse complement strand
GGACACGCTGGGGCTGGAGCACTCTCAGTGCTTTCACAGCCGGTCCTGCCTGAGGGGCCTCCAGCTGAGCTGCTCAAGGAAAATCCTCCCCAGAGGAATTCTGGGCTGGCTCTTGGACGTGGATGTGTCTGTGTCCTCCTGATGCTGGGCGTGACCCACCCTGCCCATAAAGATCAGATTTAGGCACTAATTATCATTATCCTTCAACCTGTTGATAATGACCACAAGAACACATTTGTGGCTTTTTCATAACCTGTGTCCACAGACAGGTACCTCAAACTGCAGTATGTTTCAGACCTGAACTGGGATTAAACTGGTATCCTGGAATTATAGGATAGCAGTTTAATTACTGCTAAATTTTTTGAATATTTAAATTATTACTATTTTGTTTATATATTAATATAATATTGTTTAATATGTATTCTAATAAAATTACTATTTTAATTATATACCTATGTAAATTTAATTTTTAAAGTATTATGTATTTATTATTTAATTCCTCCCACATTTCTGATAAATAAATGGGAGTGTTTTCTTCTGGAGTCTGCAGCAGTGGGGGATATTTCTCATTGCCTCCTTCACCAGACGAGGAGTTCACACTAACCTGGGGCTGAGCAGTGCAGCCTTGGGGTTATTTCCCACTGTTTTCAGGTAGTTCTTCTGCCTCCCTGATAAACAGGGACATTTGGGAAAAGATAAGTGGGGAAGACTCACTCAGGGCTTGGAAATCTGCATATTGCCAGCCATTCCATGGTTCTGTGATCTTAGTTCAGGAGTTTTTGTACCCACAGAGTAACCCAGCTTGGCCTGGGTCACTGGACTGGGTCCAGTTTAGCATTTACTTTTATTCACATTTTGGGTTTGTTTGTCAAATTTGGCTTAAGCAGCAGCCACCCTTTAAAATGTAATCTCTTCCTTTTTGTAATGAATTCATTGAAGGCCATAAGCAGAGTTAACGGTGAATATCTTCTCTCCCTGCCATTCTCCAACCAACCTCATCCCCTTTAGGTGGAGAACAAAGCCGAGAGTGAAACTGAGGAGGGAGAGAAAGTCCCGGAAGGGGAAAACGAGCGGAACGCGGAGAAGGAGCCGGAGAGCGAAGGGGCTGCGGAGCCCAAGACAGGTAACAGCTCCCACCTGCTCCAGCAGCTCCCCCAGAGTGCTTGGGACCGGCCCTAAGCCTAGCTGGGAATGTCTCCCTGGCACCTGGCCCTAAACCCAGCTCGGACCATCTCCCTGGCACCCAGCCCTAAATGCAGCTGGGACCATCTCCCTGGCACCCGGCCCTAAACCCAGCTAGGAACGTCTCCCTGACACCCGGCCCTAAACCCAGCTGGGACCATCTCCCTGGCACCCGGCCCTAAACCCAGCTCGGAACATCTCCCTGGCACCCAGCCCTAAATGCAGCTGGGACCATCTCCCTGGCACCCGGCCCTAAACCCAGCTAGGAACGTCTCCCTGGCACCCAGCCCTAAACTCAGCTGCGACCGTCTCCCTGACACCTCGGGCTGCTCCGTGTTCGGCAGAGCAGATGCCACCTGAACCTCCCTGCGGAGCTCAGGCACCACATCCCTCCCTGAGCCCAGGGCCTCAGCTGAGCCTCCCAGCCCTGGACATGGGGGAAGGAATTGTAGCACCAAAGTGCCTGTGGGTCATCGAAATGAGGGGGGGTTTGCCCGTATTCCACGAGATTTGATCATTTTGGATGCAAAGACGTGGAACTGCTGGAGGTGTTCCAGGCTGGACAGGGCTGGGAGCAGCCTGGGACAGTGGAAGGTGTCCCTGCCCACGGCAGGGGGTGGGACAGGATGGGCTTTAAGGTCCCTTCCAACCCAAACCGTTCTGGGATTCTCTGCTCACTTCTACTCTTGGAAGTTAATATTTCAGCTCAGTTTCCCTGGGAAGTGATGCAGAGCCTGGATTTTGACAGGCTGGGGAGTAACAACATCTACATAAAACCTTACTCTTTTTGACATTTCCCGTGTGCCTCATAAAATCCTGGAATGGTTTGGGTGGGAAGGGGCTATAAGGATGATCCAGTGCCACCCCCTGCCATGGGCAGGGACACCTCCCACTATCCCAGGGTGCTCCAAGCCCTGTCCACCCTGGCCTTGGACACTCCCACGGATGGGAATGGATATATTGCTTTTTCCTTGCAACTTAGATTCGGGTTTTTAGCACCGGGTAGAATAAGGAGCATTTGGATTTGATGGAGTTGATTTGAGAAATGATGAGGGGAAGCTGATGGCAGGTCCTTAATTGAGAGGATGGGAATGAAAAGCATTTAAAGTTGCCCTATGTGTTGGATCAGATCCTCTCAACCTGGGGTTCCCCTGTCAGCATTTGGATGGGGAGCAGTGCTGGAACTCAGGATGAGTTAATTAGTGCCTGACTAATGAGTGTGGTGCCCTCCCATCACGGGAACGCGCCTAACGGCCTGGGCTGGGAATGTCTTGCAGAGGAAAAGGAGGCAGAGGAGAACAAGGAGAACGTTGATGGCAGCAAAGACAAAGAGGCCGAGGCTGGGAAGAAGAAAGTGGAACATGAGATCTCGGAAGGAAACGTGGCCACAGCTGCAGCTGCTGCCTTGGCCTCTGCTGCCACCAAAGCCAAGGTTGGTGCTGTCCCAGTGTCCCGGGCTCGGCTTCCAGGGACGGCAGAGCTGTGCCTGGAGTGCTCCTTGGCCCCAGAGCTGTGGAGTTCACACTCTGATCCCTGACACCTTGCAGGAGCACAGGCGCTGCCTTAATTTCTCCTGCCTGAGCCCCTGAGTGAGATAACAAACAGTTTTAATTAAGCAGCTGCTTGGGTGATCATGGACTCTGAACATCCCTGAGGAACAGCCCCACAATGTGTGTGACTTCTCGGCAGGGCTTTTGTCTGCTGGGGGGCCTGGCTGTGGCTCTGAGGGTGCAGGTGTGGGGCACAAAGCCTTCGATGGGCCCTTCTGCTGCCTGGGGGCTCCACACAAACCCCTGGGCTCTGCGTGCAGCAAACACAGCGGGATGTTCAGTGCTGGCACTGCAGCTTTCACAGACACCTTAACGATTTCGTGTTTTGGTAAGAGTTCTGTTAAAAGCACAGTGGTGTCTTCCCTTAAACTCCTGTTTGTGTGTGGTCTCTAATGAGCTGTGTTGAATCAGCTTTTCTTTACCCTGTAATTACTAATTGCACGTTGTCTTGCCTTTCCTTCTTGCAGGAACCACACTGCTTTCGTTGCTTGTAGAGTATCTTTTTCAAATCTGTTTTCTCTTTACAAATGTCTCTGGATTGAAGTTATAATTTGGGTTTTTTAATCGCTCTTGGATTCAGTGCTGCATTCCACGTCCACCTGCTTGGTAGAAACCAAGAGCAAAGCATGGGCGGCGTTTATTCCTGATGGATTTCCGTGGATAGAACGAGGTGTTGTGTGTACTGCTGACTTTTCCACTCTGATCTTTGACTCTTTAACTTTAGACTTCTTCCCCATCTGCATCCCCCAGAGTGAGGACGCTGGGTGATGTCATGTGCAGTCCCTCCTTTTGAACCCAGGAGATGGAGGATATTTTATTTCTTACCTTTCAAACCAGGTTGGAAAATTCCACATGGCAGACAACGCTGTGTCCATTAAAATCCCAAACTGCAGGCGAAGCTGAGGTTCAGTATTTTGGTGAAGTGCAGAGTCCAGAGTGGCTCCCTTGTGCGTCACTTTAAACCTGAGGGTGAGTCTCAGTTCATCAGACTCACAGATGTCCTCAGCCAAGTTGGAAAAACCTGTATCTGCGTGAGGAGACGTGAGATTTAATCTGTGCTTTATGGAAGGCCACTTGCTCCGAGTGAAGATGAGCTGCTGCTCCCCTCCCTCTGGAGATAATGAGCTGGAGGGAGCAGGGACTTGCCTGATGGCGCTTTTCATTATGGCAGTAATAATGTTCTGGAAGAGTTTCAGCTTTCCATTACAGGGAATAATGTATTGTAATTAGGAGGTTGACACTTCAGAGTAGAATTCAGGTTGAACAGGGATTTCTCTTCCCACCCACTTAAAAAGCCAGACAGTATGAGAGCTTTGGGTGGTCTGTGTCTTGTCTGAGGGAGTAATTGAACTCTTCATCATAAACTCTGGGCCCGGTCATGTGAAAAGCTGTTTTCCTTAGGATTTTCTATCAGGAATGTTGCAGATGGATTCTGAGGAAAGACAGGCGTTAAAGACAAGTGATTGAAATGGAGGTTTTGTTTGTTTGAGGTTTTTTTTTCTTGTTTTTTTTTTCTTTTGGGATCAGTGGCTCCCAGAAGTTGAGCTGTGCTCTTTGAGAAATGGTGAACATGAATGTTCAGGGTGAGACTCTGTATTTCACATAGACCAGCAATTTAAATGTTTTTACGGGTTCTGGTTTCTGAACAAACAACATTAGAATTTAAGTGCCTTCTGCTCATTTTCCTCTCAGTGAAAACCCAGTGTGAGCTGGTTTTTCCTTTCTGTGCAGAAGTATCCCTGATGGATCCTGTCCTGTGCTGCTCCTGCTCTGCTCCGGCTGGGACTGAGCTGCAGAACTTCTGCTCTTGATCCATCAGCTCCCCTTCCCAAAACAACAGTTCTGGTCCCAATTTGACCTGCAGCCAGACACTGATCTCGTGACCTCCCTGAATTCCTGTTCGGAGGTAGCTGGGACTGAAGAGATCATTCCTAGAAGCTGCTGATCCCAGTGATGCAACGGGGCTCCAGGAGAGCTGGAGAGAGGCTTGAGGCACGGGATGGAGGGACAGGACACAGGGAATGGCTTCCCACTGCCAGAGGGCAGGGATGGATGGGATATTGGGAAGGAATTCCCGGCTAAGGGGGTGGGGAGGCCCTGGCACAGGGTGCCCAGAGCAGCTGTGGCTGCCCCTGGATCCCTGGCAGTGCCCAAGGCCAGGCTGGACGGGGCTTGGAGCACCCTGGGACAGTGGGAGGTGTCCCTGCCATGGCAGGATGATCCTTAAGGTCCCTGCCAACCCAAATCATTCATGCATTCCATGGTTCTTTTCTATAGAATCATTTAAGTTGGAAAAGCCCTTTAGGATCACTTGCTCATTTATGACTCAAGGCTGGTGCAGTGATGGGTTTATGAGGCATTTCAAATTACCACTGAATTTCTGTTCCTGATCTTCCTCAGCTGCAGTTGTAGGGATTTGTCTTTTGCCCACGGAAAGGCCTGGGTAATGTCAGGCTGAGAACAGCCCTTAGAGTCTCTTTAGGAAAAAAATTTAGGGATCATTTCCTTTCTAAGGTGTGTTTTAGGACCTGTCCTTTACCTAATCTTGTGCTTTGATTTTATGTTCATCCCATTTCATTATTAAAATTGCACATGTGAAGCAGACTGAAACGTTTGGTGGAAGAAGTGTTTGGTCTGTATCACTGGATGCTTCCCTCACTCTGAATTTTAATACAAATGAGTTTATTTTACTAAACAGTGTTACTTGACATGAAATTTCCTGTTCTGTCAGCATTATTTCATTCTTTTGTGTGCAGCACTTTGTTCAGTTTTGGAACAGCTGCTGCAGTTTCACGGGGATGTGGTGTTGGATGAGCTTGGGGTCACTCTGGTTCTCTCAGACCTGAATTAAAATTCCCTTTGGAGAGTCAGGGGTGCATTTACCCACGTTTACTGAACCCTCCTTCACTGCTGGTGGGTCAGGGAGGTGAACGCTGTCAAATGGCACAGTATCACATGGGTTTGAGAAATTCTGCTTATACTCAGGGTTCCAGGGAGGTTTTTAATGCTGCTTTCCTCCAGTTTGGTGTTTGTCCCAGTTCTGAGGCAGTCTGGGGCCCAGCTCCCTCAACAGGGGTCTGTTTGCAGCTGGAGCTGGATGAGCTCCTGCTTTTCCTTTTTTCCTTCTTCCCCTCAGCCCTCACCTTTCCCTTCTGACAGCCCGGCCCTCCTTCCCCCCAGCCCTCGGATGTGTCAGGAAGGCTTGGACACTGTGGAAACATCTGTGCCTGTGAATACAGAGCCCCCCGAGCAGGACGTGACGGGTGCATGCTCAGGGTGTTCTCGTTCTGAGCAGCAGGTTTCCACAAAAACGAGTAAAGGCATCACGACTGCCCTTGTCACACTCCAAGAGTGTGAAACCCTTCCGTGGCTGTCTCATGTATCAAATATATACACACAGATCTCTGGTGTTATTTATGTGTGTATATAAATGGGATGAAGCTAAATCCTTATAAAGAACCCATTTGCCTTTCACTTCAGAAAAAACTGTTTTAATGGCAAAGACATGGCTGTGCCATCTCCCTGTTTTGGGGGTCATTCCGGGTCACAGCCTCCTGCGTGTGTCCTGCTGGGAGCTTTGTGGGTGACCCCCAGCTGACTCCCCTGAACAGACCCTTCTCCCTCATTCGCGTTCCCACTGGGAGTGCTCCCTGTGCCTGGTGCTGGGCAGGCTCCGGGGCAGAGCTGGATTGCTCTGAGCATCCTCCACATGTCTTCTATGAAACCTTCACACCTATTGCTTTGATTAAAAGCTTAATAATGTTCCAAGGGCCTCTGGTTCCCAGCCTAAGGTTTATGCTCTAATTTCCTGTTTTCTGTCCAGAAGTGGAATAGGATGGCTGAAGCTGGGTGATTCCCTCCCTCCCCTTAGTGTGCCCAGTTTCACAGAACAACCTGTGTGTTTCATCCCCAGCACCTGGCAGCTGTGGAGGAGAGGAAGATCAAGTCCCTGGTGGCCCTTTTGGTGGAAACTCAGATGAAGAAGCTGGAGATAAAACTTCGCCACTTTGAGGAGCTGGAAACCATCATGGACCGGGAGAAAGAGGCAGTAAGTGGGAATTTGGGATTAAATCTCTCACTGCAAAGATCTGTGCGTGCCAACATCTGGAAAAACAGCAGCTCCTCTCCTCTCCTTTATGTGTCCTTCTCCTTCAGCTGGAATCCATCATTTGCTCCCACAGTGGCATTTGAGCCCTTTCCTCCTTCATCCAGTGTTTTCTCTATTCCATAAGCAGCACACCCAGCCAAATGGGGGTGTGCTGGAATTGCTTCCTCATCCTAACTCCAGTCAGGAACATGGAACTGAGCTTTTATAGGGCCTTTTTACATGGGTTGTGTCTGACCTAAGAACAGCTTTTCCCTGGAAGAGTGAAATGAGTGGAACCCTTCCTTCCCTAGGGAAGGAACCAGCCCTGTCTGCCTTTCCCCTGAGCCAGGTGAAGAGTGGGTTCCAAGGAGATGGTTCAGCTTCCTGGGGGCGTTCTGAGCAGCTCTTGGGAAAGCCCTGGAAGCGGGGTGTGGAGGTGGAAGTGGAATGCTGAGGAGTGACAGCCTCACTTTGTGGTGATGGTGATGATGATGGATTTGCCTGAGCTGGGAAGGAAGCAGCAGCTTCAGGAGAGGGGCGGGCAGGAGTGAGGTCAGGACATGGAGAGGTGCTGTCTGGGCCTGGATTACTCAGGAGTTACGAGGAGTTGTGTCACGTGTAGTGCCAGAGGCTTTGGAGAAGTGGTTCCTCTCCAGCTGCTCAAAAGATGACTTAAAATCTCATTTTTATCAGAAGGGCCAGGCTTTAATTTATTTTTTCTGTTGCATAGCTGGCTCATTGTTGTGAGTAGACTGTTACTCTGGATGGGTTGAAGATGCTGATTCATAATTCCAGGGATTTCCACATTTGCCCTTCTGTGTGAATGTAATGGAATCACACCCCCATTTGGCATGAATGGATTCATATCTCAGGCTGGAAAGGGCATCAGGTGCAACTCCTGCTCCTCACAGCACCTAAAACTAAACCGTGTGACCAAGAGCCTCATGCAGACATTCCCTGAACTCTGCCAGGCCTGATGCCATGGCCACGGGCCTGATGCCATGGCCACGGGCCTGGGGAGCCTGGCCACCCTCTCCATGGAGAACCGCTTTCCCAATCCAAAGTTCCCCCTAATCACACTGATGGAATCTGACAAGATGTGGACTTCTCTTGGAGCAGGATGTCAGCAGGAATTTCTGGATTGCTGCACATCCTCCACCGTTTCGGTCTGTGTGATTGGCAGCTCAGGAAATGGACCCAACTCTTTTGGAAAGGTTCCCTGCAGATTCTTTCTTTGGGGGATATATTCCATTAGTGACAGGGAGGTTTTTTCCTCTCTTTTCAGGCATATGACATTTCCCTTTTTAAAAATGTGCATACAGATTTTCCCCTTGGCTTCCTGGTGGTTAAATTCGGTCTTTTCACCTGTCATTGTGGATATTTAGTGGAATAATTAAAGCAGAAAAACCTCCTTGCTGCCATTGCACACTGTGCCTGTTGCTCCTGCTGCCCTGGCTTTTCCTTGCAGGGAAGGAGCAGGGATTGTAAGTGTTGACAGGAATCGGTGCTGCAGACTAGAGGGTGTTACATTTCAGGAAAAACACATTTATTTGTGTTTCAGCTGAGCAGTGTCAGCGCTGCCAGTGCTGAGTGTGGGAAACCAGGGCCTGTTGGTGGAGCTTTGCCGACCCAGAATTTCTAATGGCACCTGAAGCTTTGCTGGTTCTGTTCAGGGAGGGATCCCTGAGGTTGGAAAAGCCCTCCCAGCCCATGGAGTCCCAGCTGTGCCCAATCCCCACCTTGTCACCAGCCCAGAGCTCTGAGCGCCACGTCCAGGCCTTCCTGGGACACCTCCAGGGATGGGAACTCCCAACCTCCCTGGGCTGCTCCTTCCAAGGCCTGACCACCCTTGCCATGGAGAAATTCCTCCTGAAAAGATGTTCTGTGCTGGAGATGAAGCCATAGCACACTGATGTGCTGTATGAGTGAACAGTACATGCTTGTAGTTGCCCCTCCTGGTGCATCACTTCTACAGCAGTGCAGGAACGGGTGTTGGATACTGGGGGATTGTCAGGTGTGACACCCAGAACCCTCTCCCTGAATTCCAGCTGGTCTCCTGAGTGGGGTTCTGTGAGGAGACTGCAGGAGAGGGTCCTGCAGAGGACACAGAGATGTTCAGGGCTCTGGAGCATTCCCCAGACGAGGAGAGATTGCAGGAGCTGGGCCTGGTCAGTCTGGAGAAGGGAAGGCTCAGAGGGGATCCATCCATCCACACAAATCTCCCCAAGGGCTGTCAGAGGATGGTGCCAGTGACAGGACAAGGAGCAATGGCCAGAAACCAAAACACAGCAAGGTCCAGCTCAGCAGGAGGAAGAGCCTCTTTCCATGGAGGGGGCAGAGCCCTGGAACAGCTGCCCAGGGGGGCCTGGAGTGTCCCTCTCTGGAGACATCCCAAACCCTCCCGGACACATTCCTGTGTCCCCTGCCTGGCAGGGGGTGGGACTGTCTGATCTCCAGACCCTCCCAACCCAGGCACTCCGGGATTCTGTGGCAGGTGACAGGAGCTGACCTTGGTGAAGGTTCTCAGCCTCGCTCCTGCCCCATTCCAGCTGCAGGAATGACTGAGACTGGAGAGCAGCTGCACGTTACTGCTGGAGTTCCCGCTGGACAATGTGTTACTGGCAGTTGTTTTAATGCCAGTCTGGGGGTACAGCGGGGGCTGTGTCTGAGGTGGTGACAGAGCCTGGTCAGAACCAGAGGTTTGGGCTCTGTACTGGAGCCCAAGCTTAAACTTGGCTCAGCTTTAACTCCAGCTCGTGTTATAATTGTCTTTCTGTGCCTTTTTTTCCTCTGTCCTACTGTCTTTCCTCATCCCAAGCATGAGGATTGTGTAGAAGGGAAGCTTTCCCAGGTTTTCCTTGCTCAGATGTGAATTTTCAGGCACTGGCTGCTGTTTGGGCATCCTTGTAAAGACTCTTTTAAACTGTAGCGGGATGGGATGCCACGAAGAGAGCAAAGCGGGGCCACAGAAGGGTCTCAAAGGAATAAAAAAGTGTTGCCTGAGCCTTTGTTTGGGGTCATTTGCAGGAATTCCTCTCCCAGCTGTCCGCCACCTCGGGAATGTTTCCCCACACGCCCCATTTCCCGGTGGGGTGGATTTATCGGGTGCTTCCCTCAGCGTATCAGAGTGCCCAAGGAGAAAGGAGCCAGGGCAGCGTGAATGATGCCATTGTGGGCCCTGCAGCAGCCCCTCCAGCCCGGCCAGGAGAATGTTTAATTCATGAGCTCGGCCCATCTGGGGCTGCTGAATGCCGGCTCTGTGGAGCTCCCTTCCCGCTTCCCATCCCTGCCTTGTCAGCAGCCAGCCTGCCAACACCGAGTACTGAGGGAGCTTTGGGATTTTTGGAGAACTCGTGCTAGGTGAGAGTCTCCTTGGCAACCTGCTTTTCAGCTGAATTATGGAGTCTACCTTAAAACACTCGTTAAATATTTGTAAACGAGTCACGCAACCCCCGGGTCCGGCTGTCCAAGAGTAATAATGTGGGAATGTGTCAATATTCCTTAAATAAGTCAAATATCACTTCCTGCACCGGGACGCTGATCCATCATACAAATGCCCAATAGCAGGAAATGCTTTCTGTGGCTTTTTTGTCTTTTCATGGAATCTCAGACTGGTTTGGGTTGGAAGGATCTTCGGGATCGTCCAGTTCCACCCAAGGCAGGGGCACCTCCCCTAGACCAGGTTGCTCAGGTCTCACTTACTCTCTACAGGACTTCATAATTAGTCAAAGTAGCCTATTTGATGTTAATTGGCCTAAATGACATGAGGTTTTTTATATAATGCTCTCAATAGTGCAAATGCCTGGTGTCTGGCTGCTGTGACATGCAATTCCTGCACTCAAAGGATGGAGAAGGATCCTGCCTGTGATCCCTGAGCTCCTGCAGCTGCACACATGCTCTGATTTGGGCTTACCTAGAAAACCCCTTGAGATTCCTGTTCTCCCTGGTTCCAACATGCAGAAGATGGAGAGGAAAACCCCCAGTTTCTTCCGGAGCTGTGTTAGGGCTGAGTTCTCAGTGCAGAGCTGTGTGAGTAACAAGCTGTGTTGCTGAGAGGTTTTGGGACAGAACAAGGTGAGTTCATGTGTTCCAGCTGGAAGAAGCTCTGGAGCCTTTCCCAGAACCTGCTGCAAACATCCACAGGACAGTTGCTCGATTTGGGTTTGGTGGAGTTGGAATGAGAGGCTTCTTCCAGCCCAGCCCACGGTGTGATTGGCAGGAGCACGTTTGCAGTGCATCGTTCCTAACTCTCCTCTGCCTTTTGCCCCGTTCTGGCACAGCTGGAGCAGCAGAGGCAGCAGCTGCTGACGGAGAGGCAGAACTTCCACATGGAGCAGCTCAAGTACGCCGAGCTAAGGGCTCGCCAGCAAATGGAGCAGCAGCACGGCCAGAACCCCCAGCAGCCCCACCAGCACCCCAGCGGGCCTGGCATGAACCCCCTGGGGGCACCAGCACACCCGGGGCTGCTGCCCCACCAGCAGCCCCCGCCCTACCCCATGATGCACCACCAGATGCCACCTCCTCACCCACCTCAGCCAGGTAAGAGCCGGGAGCAGGGAATTCCTGCCGTGGGTCCCTCTGGGAGTGAGCCCAGAGGGAGGGGAGGCTGCCCAGGGGGCGATGGGTGCTCTGGGTTGCTGGTTCATAGCAGTGCCACTGTCAGACAGAGTTTGTTGGAAGGATGAGCTTTGCTTGTTCTGCAGCTTCATTATGGAGCTTTTACCCCCGTTCCGGATGTGTGGATGGAGTGTGGGGAGCAGGTGTCTTATGGAGGATGTGAACCCCAAAAGCAGGGAATGAGGGAGGGCCAGGCTCCCCCTCAGCAGTGCCAGCGTGGGAGGCTGTGGGCACAAAGGTGAGAGATTCCTTCCAGCCACAGGAGAACACTTTTTTCCCTGGGAGGCTCATCAGCCCCAGAGCAGACTGTCCAGCAGGGCTGGCAGTCCTCTGCCTGAGACAGGCAAGCTCTAAAGTAAAGTGAAACGTGAAGCTGCCCCAAGCACTTCCAGATGTTTTTAGGTTATTTGTATTTTCTTAGACTTGTTTTGGACTTGGTGATCTGAGCAGATGCTCCTTCAAAAGCAATCACTTCTGAAATTCTCCAGTTCATGGCACACCAAACCATGTACAGGAACTAAGAGGCTGGGACAAGCAGCACAGGCAGGAAGCTCCTTAAGGAGCTTCCTCTGGCAGGAGACTTGGCTGGGAGAGGTTCCTGTGTCCTACCTGGATGTGTTTGATGCCAGGGAAGGGTCACAGGACCGTGCTGGTCAGAGGGGTCATCTGGAAGTCTGCAGTCCAGCCTCTCCTGCTGGCAGGGGCCTTGTCCTGCTGAGGGTTGGGTATCTCCAAGGGTGGGTATTCCCAGTTCCAGAGGGTGTGGTGATCAGGTGATGATGTGAATTGGCAGCATTTACTTGCTAAAGGTTGTTGAAATGGTAATTTAAAATCAAATAACGGTGTCAGGCTTGTGGGAACCTGGCTGTGGGACTGGACACAGCCAAGGAAGAGTTTGACCAAAACCTGCTCCAGAAGAAGACCTGATCAGTTATTAGCCAAAAATATTTTGGAAGATTTTTCATAGGCAGCTGCTGAAGAAGCTGGAAAGTTGGGGTGTCATAATCCAAATAGAACATGGCAACAGGAAACTGCAGGAACTTGAGTTTTCCTCTTGAGACAAAATGTGTTTGGTTTGGGAAGGAGCAGAAGGGCCCAGGAAAAGAGCAGGATTTGCAGGTGACCAGGAAAATGGGAGGTGTGTAATCCAACTGGATCTCCAGAGTAATCAAAGTGGATTCCCTCAGCAGGTGCAGGGTACTGGTGACTGGGCAGGAAGGGAAGAGTTGTCTGGTGAGGCTCAAGCGCACTCTGTTTTTAAGGCTCAGGGAGTTCCTGGGTTTACTGTGGACAAAAATCCCTGGGACTGTTTGGGAGCTGGTTTGGTTATTGCTGGAATTGGATTGGGAGTGTGGTAAAACGTGGTCTAGTTTTAGACTCAGATTTAACGTCCTGGCTCAGTGGGTCTGTTGTGGGGTGTGGACAGCCCAGGGCTGCTCACGTGGCTGTGAAGGAATAACCTGGAAAGGGGAAACTGGTAAATGGGAACAGAAGAAAGGAGGGAATCCTGGCACATCCATACACAGCTCTCCCTTCCACGCTGCTGGGGAGCCTGGGAGCGGGACAAGATTAAAGCACTGTTGTATTTCTTCAGCAGGGACTGATAACTCCTGGCTGCTGCTGTGCTCCCATCCTTGGCTCACACAGCCCCGTGTTACTCCAGCCCCTCATAGCCATCCGGGCTCTGCGTTCCCAGCGGTCCCTCCCGGAGCAGGGACAGGGAATGTGGGTCTGTTAATTAGGCAGAACATCTCTCTTTCAGGTTTGATTAAAGCTGGTCGGTAGATTGACTTTCCCAGCAGCAGCTCCCCTGTCTGAGGGCAGCACAGCCCTGGCTGAGGCTCAGCACTCCGGGCTGCCGTGGCAGCAAACGGAGCTGTCTCATTCCACACGCCCCCAGGACTGGGATCTTCCCTCTGCTCCTCTGACAGTTCTCTGGTTTGATGCTTGTGTAAAGGGAAGAATCTGAGGCCCGCTCAGAGTTTGGAGCAAAGCCCTCTGTGTCTCCAGCCACAGCCCAGCTGATCTTGCCTAGAAAGCAGAGGAGGCTGGTTTCCTTGAGTTCTTCAGTGGAAGCCTGTTAGGAATGCCTGGGAAGTCCACGGGTGCCAAAGCTCTTTGGCTGCACAGTAGAGTTATTCTAACCTGAAGGCATGAAGAGAAAATGGCAAACTGGTGAACTTCACCTTGTTGACCCCACAGCTGTGAGTTCCCTCACTGGGTCTGCCCCCGAGTCTCCTGCACCCAAAATTTGGTTGAGGAGATCATGGAGTCCTGGAATGGTTTGAGTTGGACCTTGAAAATCACGCAGTGCCACCCCCTGCCGTGGGCAGGGACACCTTCCGCTGTCCCAGGGTGCTCCAAGCCCCGTGCAGCCTGGCCTGGGACACTGCCAGGGATGGGGAGAAGAAACCCCCAGACCCCTGAGAGTGATCCAGAAGCACCGTGGGGCAGCTGGGCTGGGAATACGGGCACAGCTCCTGCTCGGCTGGCTGGCTCTCACTCCAGGCTTTACCTGGTTGTGGTTCCAGACAGGTTCTGACCTCAATAGCAGCTGAAAGTGCCACCGTGGGCTCAGCAGACCGTGAGCAGAACGCGCCGTCGGTGTCCTTGGAGTGACTGACGAGAGCTGAAGGGATGGTGGGAAGCAAAGGGAGGAAAGGATCTGAGGTGGCATTTGGAGAAGGAAGAGAGGAAGATAAATTCCTGCTCACGGCTTGTCTGGGCTCGGGGGCAGAAGCAGTTAAGTCAGTCTCTTAACTGAAAGTTAAAAGTGAGGCTTTTCCCAGAAATACGGTTTTTAGCTCAGCCGTCAGTCCGGACATGGTGGTGGAGAACATCTCCAGCGGAGGGTTGTGCTGGACGCAACTGGAGAACATCTCCAGCCAAGGGTCACCCACTGCTCCTTGGCATGGCCATGTCTGGCTCTGCTGGACCATAGAACTCATTTTCCCTGAGCTTATTTGGTTTTCCCCTTTGCCCTGGAATGAAAACTTGTAAAGTAGGAAAACAAAACTGGACTCCAATTTCAGTGTGAAAAGCTGCACCTTGTCATTATAATGGGAAATAAAATTCCCAATTTCTTCCCATGGTGCCACTTTTGGCACTTCATTGATTTCTCTTCGAGCTCTGGGCTGGTGATCAGTGGGATGAGAACTCCTGGTTCTGGTGATACTCGTGGTGTGGAATGAGAAACTTCTGGAAATTCTTGGAGGAAGAGAGATAGCTGAGAATTAGTAGCAGTCATTATTAACTCTTCCTTCAGGTGAGATTTTTGCCTGGTAAATAATTTCAGGATACACCTCCCACCACAGCTGGATGAGCACCTTTAATAACCTTTTCCCTGATAAATTTTACCTCATTTTCTGTCAATGGTTGAAATACTGAAAAAAAAAGACTGTCAGGAATTTTGGGCTTGTGGTTTTTCAGCTGCTGAACATTTCATTTTTTGTGGGTTTAAATTAAGTTCCTGGATGCTCTTTGCCTCCTTATTGGACTGGTGACAATTCCAGGGGGTTTTTTGGGTATAGATAAGGATTTTGAGTTCACTTCCCTTAGGTAAATAATCCCTAGCAGCTGTCAGTGCTTCCCATTTCTCCATCAGATGTACAGAGCTTGCTGGGGAGATGCAGGGAGCAGCGGGATGAAAGGAAATCAAGTCACGGAGTGGAGAATGGGGTTGGAGCTGATCCAGGGCGTTGTAGCCAGGGTGTCCTTTGGGGCCGGAGGTGTGAGGGTGGTGGGTGACACAGGAACATTGACACCACATTGGGCTCTCTCTGGTGCAGTTTGGCTGTTTGAAAACCTGCCCCAGGCAAGAGGTGTTTGGGGCTGGAACAGTGAATAAAAGGAGTAAATACTCGATGTGTTACAAAATTCCTAGAACCAAACGGTAAATCAAAGTGACCCCGGGACCGCGGCTGCTCTGGAGGATTGGGCTGCTCCCTGGGGCGTTTGGTGGAGGATCCTTTCCTCTGGGAGCGCAGCAGCAGCTTCCCCACGAGGTGTTCCCAGTGTATCCTACGTGCTTCCCGGGAGGCACGGAATGGTGATCCCGGAGCGGGGCCCGGGCACGGCTCCGGCTCCGGAGGTGTCCGACCTGGCACTCGGAGGGAGGGGCAGAAATGCTGGATGCCAGCGAAGTGGAAATTCTGCCTCTGCTTCCCTGAGACACGAGGCTAAATGAGTTATTGTGGTTAATTATTCACAGTGCTTGGCTGGGGCGGCGGGAGGGAGGAGGGAAGGATGGATTTGCTGTTGGAATATCCCTGCCCGTGGCAGGGGTGGAATGAGATGAGCTTTAGGGCCCCTTCCAACCCAAACCATTCCAGGATTACCAGAGCCTGTGAAACCCGTTCCCAGTGGGAAGGAGCACACCCTGGAATGCCAGCAGGCATTCCCTGGAGATACTCTGCCTCTTCCCTGTCGGGGCTGGGAAACAGCTCCCCAGCAGCAGGAGAGCAGCGTGTCAGCCAGGCTCATCCCCGTCGCTGCTCCGCGCTCTCCGAAATCCTGCCCGCCAGAGGCCTCTCCTGCACGGAGCCCTGGCTGTGTCCACAGGTTTTCCCTGCGAGGGCTGGACAGGGAGAGGTGAGGAGGATTTGGATCAGTTCCAAGCCTCGTGCACCGAAACAAAACCCCTCTGGCTGCTTATCAGCCCGGTGCTCCTCAAGTGCTGATTTAATAAAGGGAGAGGCTTTTTAATGGAGATAAGTACCTTGGAGAGCCCCTAACGGCAGTTCCTCCCGTTTCCCTGGAATGTGAAGCTGCATCGGTAGCAGGGGAAGGTGAACCTGCCCAGCCCCTCCCTGTGAGGGGTTTTCAGTCTGTTAAATCTCGTTGTGTTGAACCTTTGGGCTGGATCTCTTCCCGCAGCTGCTGTTCCTAAGCTCTCCCCCCTATGTAGGTCACACTTCCACATTTTCTGCTTGAGCCGCTGTCTTGGAGCGCTTTCTCTTGGAAAAACACATCTCTGTAGAAGCAGGGCTTTGGTTTTGCCGTGGTGGCAGCGGTGATTCCCCCTTGGTTAATCCCACTCTGGATGCATTCGGTGCTTGGATACTCTCAGCCGGGGTGTTTCGGAGCTGGGGTGGCATGGGCTTGTTCCTCTGCCAGCTCCCTAAGCTAATTTTGAGATAAAAATGTTGCACCCCGTGTCAGGAAGGGAAAAATGGGAGCCAAACCCCCACACAGAGGAGCTTCTCAACTTATGGACAACTTCAGCAAACCAGCAGCGCTGCTTGGTTTTAAACCTCCAAGGTTTAACAGTGGAAAAAGCTCGGGAGACTCCACGGTCCAGGAAGGAGGGAGCTTCCCAGGGAGCATTGCTGGGAGGTCAGGAGTTGTAGAATCCCGTGGTTTGGGTTGGAAGGGACCTTCAGGATCATCCAGTGCCACCCCCTGCCATGACAGGGACACCTCCCACTGTCCCAGGGTGCTCCAAGCCCCATCCAGCCTGGCCTGGGACACTTCCAGGGATCCAGGGGCACACTCCACATTTGTGCAGAAATGACATTTTATAAAGTAGATTTAATTTCTGTTCAGTGGTGGTTTTAGCTCAGCTGGGGTTGATTTGCATATAAAACATCCTTGAATCTGCACGTCCCTGTGGGTTTGACAACCTTTCCCTGAAGGAATTCTTGCCCAGTGCTGGAGTTTCACATGAAGCCACTCAGTGTGTAGTAAAGTCTGATTCAGGTTCAGGTGTTTCAGAAGAGGGATTTTAATATTAATCACCTAATTAGTGAGAGAGAATCTCGTAGGCCTGTGGTGTTCAGGGATGGCCAAATTATTGAGGCTCCTGTCAGGTGGCAGCTCCCAGGCTGGGAATTTTTCGGTTCCCAGCTTTCCTGGGCCTCTCAAACACAGCTGTGTTATTCCAGTTTTTTATATTTTTATTCCCTGATCAACCTTAATTTTGCCAGTGAATAACACCCCTCGTAGCTGTGAATGTCTTCTCCTTCTACAAAACCTCTTGAGTCTTTGGGAGATGTTTCCCAATATCCCANCTCCTTCTACAAAACCTCTTGAGTATTTGGGAGGTTGGAACTGGGTGATGTTTCCCAATATCCCGTTCCTCTGGCAGTGGGAAGTTCTTCCCTCTTGTCTGTCCCTCCATCCCTCATCCCAGGTCCCTCTCCAGCTCTCCTGCAGTCTCTTTAGCTCTAAGGTCTCCCTGGAGATTCTCCTCTAGGAGTTAATGGTGTTTGTGCCCAGATGTTGACTCGATCCCAAATCCAGAGCTCCCAGTCCCTGGCTTTATCCCTGTGACTCTGGTGCTGTTCGTGTGCGTCCGAGCCTTTTTGTGTCGGGGGTTCATCTCCTCCCTTGCCTGAGGGCTGGGGGCAAGGAGCTGTTTCCATCCCTGTCTCATTAAAATGCTGTCCCCCCATGGAAGTGTGTTAAAGGACATGGAATTGGATTGTGCCAAACCATCCCTCAAAGGAGGTTTTAAAGCATCAGCCCCGAGCTGGAGGTGTCCAAGGCCGGGTGCTGTAGCAGTTCCACAGCTGGAGCAGGGAGGTCTCCCACGGAGCTGGTTTGTGGGGAAGAGCCTTGGAATCCTCCCTCACAGCAGCACAGGGAATCATAGAAGGAATTCCTGTGCAGCCCAGTTTTAAGTGTACGATTTCAGTTCTCCCACAAAATTTATCCACGAGGTTTCGTGGCTGCTCCTTTCCATCAGGGGCTCTTCCTCTGATGCCTTGTTACTCCGTTTGCTTCCCAGCACTTGGATTCCATGGGGTGCCCTTTCTGGTGGGGTTTCGGCGCCAGCGTTGGGTTTGACTGTGTTATCTCCCGCTTCTCCCTTGCGAAGAGGCTCCAAGTGCCCCCCGGCCGTTCCTGGAGGCGTGCTGGGGGCCGAAAAGGCGTTTCCTGGGCGTGCAGAGCACACGCGGAGCCGCCTGTGACACAGGGCTCTGCTCGCAGCCGGCAGCACAGCCCCACTGCTCTTCCCTGCCCGCCGCCTCCGAGGGCCTCACGCTCGTGTCTCTCCCTCCTCCGCAGGTCAGATGCCGGGGCCTGGCTCCATGATCCCTGGCCAGCCCATGCCGGGCCGGATGATGCCGAGCGTGTCCGCCAGCATCCACCCCGGCGGCGGGGCCGCCCCGCCCGGCATGTCCCCGATGTCGGGG
This sequence comes from Callaeas wilsoni, assembly GCA_013398955.1. Lineage (NCBI taxonomy): Eukaryota > Metazoa > Chordata > Aves > Passeriformes > Callaeidae > Callaeas > Callaeas wilsoni. The sequence goes on along the minus strand of VWPU01002674.1, from coordinate 5,744 downwards.
AACCTCATCGGGCCCCGCGTCCCGCTGGCAGCTCCCAACGGCATGTGTAAGTGCAGCTCCCCGGACGCTCCCGCGGCGGCTCCTCTGCCTCCCGGAACGGCGTTAGTCCTGCGGGAATAACGGGATCCCTGCGTGCTGCCAGCCTGAGGGTGGTGCCAGGGATGGGCTGGAAGCTTTAAGTGCTCCTCAGCCCTCTGGGCATCGCAACGCGTTCCACTGTCCTTTATTTTATTTATAACATCCCTTATTTTATTTATAATGATAACAGAGGCTCGTTGGTGATGATCAAAAACCTCTCCTGATTTAGTGGAGGGTCAGGAATTAACGATAATTCCCAAATAGTGGGGGTCAGAGTAGGATCTCGTTCAGTTAATTCCTTACTGAAAACTTGGCACCCTGGAATTGGAGCAAGGAAGTCCTGATTAGGAAGAAGGAGAAGATAAACCATGGAAGGAACATTCCCAGTATAAAATCTGCACCTCTAAAAATGAAGCTGATTTATGGCAGCCAAAAAAGCAGCTGGATCAGGAGCCATGGTGTGGGAGTTGCTTGAATGAGTGTGAGAGTGTGGCCAAGCCCAGAAGGCAGAAGACAAGCTGGCGCAGGGAGGAATGACTGAGGAATTCTCCAGCAGGAATTCCTCAATAAATTTGCCATTATTAATTGCAGCCTGGCCCAGCTGCTGCTCAGGAATCTTCACCCCCCCAAATGCTCGGCGTGGTTGTCACCGGCCGAGCAGGAATTGTCGTCACTTGTAGTACCTTTCCCAAAAAATAATTGGGGAAAGCCCGTTTGGTTTTGGCTTCAGCAGCAGGAGCTGCTGCGAGCTCTGACTCACGGGCGTTCCCGGCCCCAGCGGGAAAACTCCGCCTGTGCTATTTCTGTTTGGGCATTGCTCCTGTTCCTCTGCTCCCCCAGCTTTACTTAGTTTTCCGTCCTTTTTCCTGAGCCTTGACCACTGGGAATGTCTTGTGTCAGGTTGTATTCCTGTTTGCTCTCTCGCTTCTCTTAATTTCTCCTTTTTTCCTCCCCTACTAAACAAGTCAGTCATGTTCCATTAGTGTCTCCTCTCTGGGCACGAGGCCGGCCCTTTGTATCCCTCCTTTCTTCCCTCCTGCTCGCTGCATCCGTGGATTCCTCTGCTTTAACCTACATCCATCCTTCAGAGGGAGGAGCAGCCTCTGTTTATATCAAACCTATTGTTCCATCTGTTTTAAACAGAGAAGAGCTGTAATTCGGGCTCGAGCACGGAGCTGGGAGGTGAGAGGTGCCAATTACAGCTCTGGAAGTTGCTTGGCATGGATTTGCCAGCTGCTGAGCCACATCCCCAGCATCTTCTCTGTAAAAATACGGGCATTTTTTCCTCTTTCACGGAGTCCCTGCAGTGCTGGGTGGTGGGAAAGCACAATAAAGGTGCAGCGGAGCTTCAGGAGCCGCCGTGGTGCCGTTCCTGGGGATGGTCCCGGCTGCAGGAATTCCCCTCGGACAGACTGTCCCGTGGCCTGGAGACACCCGAGCGTGGCTGCTGTGTTCCTTCTCTGTGTCCAGCCGCTCCTGGTGTCCCTCCCTGTCCCTCCCGGTCCCTGCCGGTGTCGCTCACTGTCTCCCTTGTCTCCCTGCAGATCCCGGCCCGGCGCAGCCGCCGCCGCCCGCGGAAGGAGTGACCCCGCCGCCGGCCGGAGCCCCGCCGGCCTCAGCCGCTCCCTAAGCAGCCAAGGAAGGAGGAAGGAGCTTCCACAGCAACATAGTGGTGACCAAAAGAGAATTCCTCAGTTCCCTTCTGTTCCCTGGGGAGGTTTCCCCCTCCTCTCCCGGTCGTGCGTGTGTGATTTGCACACGTTTCACGGCAGCATTCCCCCGCTCCCCGCCGGAGCCCGGCAGAGCTCGGCGTTCCCTTGGGAAAGCTGCAGGTAGGGATGCCAGGAGTGCCTCCATGTTGCTGGTGGGAAGTCCTTTACCCCTTGGGCTGCTTGCCTTGCAGAGCTCCACGCTGGTTTCCTTCCTCTTGGTGCTTTGAGCTTGGGCTTCTCCCGGGAAGGGTGAAATAATCCAGGTTTTAGGGCAGGAGCTGAGCTTTAGGACGTGCCCACTCCGGGGTGATTCCGTGTTCCGGGGTCTCCAGGCAGAGCAAAGCACCGAGAGGAGACGCCAAACCAGAGCTTGGAGCAGGGCAGGACAACCAGGGCGTGCTGAGCCCGGAGGCGCAGGGCCGGCAGCCGCGGCCGCAGGGATTCCCGGGGGCTGCGGCCGGAGCTGCCTCTAACTTATTACAGGAAATATTGATCCATGGGAATGAAGCCGGGAGTGAATCAATCACAATAAAACCACTCAATGGTAGGAGTTTTCTTGCTCCGGTTTTTACCTTTCCTTTGCCTTTGGAGGTGGTAGTTGGACCTTCCCTGAGTAGTTCGGTGCAGTAGCCAACTGAGGAATAACCCCCCATTTTTAGTCCCTCTTTTTGGAGCATATACTTTGTACTTTTTAAAATGAAGAAAACAAAAAAAAAAAATAATTAGATAGCGAAGAAGTGCTAGAATTTGGGATTGGGTTGGGATGGCTGGGATGGGAATGCCAGAACTACCTCTGGACGGCCGGGGCGGCAGCGAACACGGCTGGGACAGCTCCTGTCACCCCCACTGCGGCTGGAGGGCTGGGGAAGGGAACAGCTGCAGCAGGCGGATCTGGAGCGCTCCAGAGCTGCTGCTGCACACCTCCAGGCTGCCAAAACTTGGGAAAAAGTCCTGCAAAAAGTCCTTTTCTGCCCGTGGTTCGGGTTGTCTGCCCGCATTCAGCCCGGGAGCGTTTGGGGTTTCCCTGCCAAGGGTCTGGAGGCTGCTCCTTGATTTCAAGGGTGGCTTTTGTCCAGGTGGAAGTTGAGGTTGGGCTGGAGAGAGGCTCCCAAAAACTCTGGAACCTCCAGAACCACTTCCACCATTTAAAAATTAAGGATTTGCCAGGTCTTCCAGCACGACTCCACGGGGCCGCGCAGAGAGCGGCCGGGGCCTTCCCATTCCCCTTCCCAAGGCTTCCTTCCCCTCCAGGGTCTTTGGGGTGAGCGTGGGATTTCTGGTGCAGCCCTTAGTCCAGTTTAGAGTAACCTCAGGTTGTTTTTAGCGTGAGCAATTCCCAGGATCCAGGTGGAGACTATTTTTTACTGTCCTAGTGCTGATCCTGCCGAGGACCTGGATCCTGGACACTGTTTTGTTTCTGTATAAATAATCCCTGTGCCCACTTTTTCACCTGATCTCTGTAAAGGGCCGGTTTGATTCCTGCAGCAGCCACCCAATTTTGTGAAATAAAAGCAAAAAAAAGCGGTTTTTGTACAAAGCCTGTGGAGTTTGTGAAGTCTCCTTTACCTTTGTGTGTGGGAAGAGGTGGGAATTGTTGCTGTGGTCCGGGGCTGTTTTGGGGCTGAATGTGAACTCCAGAGGAGCAAACGCCAAACCTGAGCTCGGGGAAGGCGCGGGGGGAAGCGCAGACCCTTCACAGCCTCGGCATGCGCTGCTGTGGACAGACTCCCGGGCTTTGGGAGCTCAGGGAAGCGGCTGCAGTGGTTGGATTCCTGCTTCCCGTGGGCTCCAGCCTGTTCCTGCCTGGATCCTGCTGGAAGGGGAGCTCTGACCTGGCAGCTTGGGCTGGGGCAGGCCTCGGTCCCGCTGCTCTGCCAGGTTCAGTCCCGCTGCCTGTCCTCTTCCCTCTGATCCCGCCGGCCTCCAGAGGCTGCCAGGAGGGTTCGTCTTTTTGATTAAGCTGAAACCAGAATCCAGTCTGGATTATATTCCAGCTATTCCTGCTGCTTTGCCCAGTGAGAGCCTTTGCCTCAGAAGTGGAACCTCTTCCCGGGCGTCCCGTAATGCCCGCAGTCCTTAATTCCCTAGGAAGGAAAAGCACACGGGTGGAACTGTCCCCCTGGGTCCAGGACACGCCATGAAAGCCACATTCCCAACTGGGAATTCCTCCTTGGATGGGCTGGGGAGTCTCCAGGGCTGGGGGCTCCTGCTGAACATCCTCTTGTGGGCTTCTTGGTGCTGCTCCCACACGGGGCAGGAAGGAGAGGGAAGGAGCTCTTGGATCTCTGCATTCCTGCAAGGCTTGTCCCTTGGGATGGTGACCTCCTCACCTGCAGCGTGGCCAGCAATGGTCATTTTTCCTCCTCATCCTGAAGATCACTTTCCTGAGGGATGCACAGAAAGTGGTAAATCATAAATATCAGTTTTGGAAGTTTTCTATTTACAGCTTTCAAAGCTTCGTGCTCGCAGCAGCGGCTGGGCAGAGCTGGAGTGAGGGAGATGGGAATGGATCTGCTTTGGGATCCCAGTTTTGGGAATGCTGGTGGGTGAGGGGCTGGCCAGAGACCCATCATGCCCTGGGCTGATCCCCAGAGTGGGCAGCAGGGAAATGGGGGATTCTGCTCCTCTGTCCTGCCCAGGTGAGACCCCACCTGCAGAGCTGCCCCAGCCCCAGGGCCAACAGCGCCAGGACCTGGAGCTGCTGGAGAGACCGAGAGGAGGCCCCGGAGCTGCTCCTGGGCTGGCGCCAGGCTGGGAGAGCTGGGAATGTTCACCTGGAGAAGAGAAGGCTCCAGGGAGAGCTCAGAGCCCCTTCCAGGGCCTGAAGGGGCTCCAGGAGAGCTGGAGAGGGACTGGGGACAGGGCATGGAGGGACAGGACACAGGGAATGGCTTCCCACTGCCAGAGGGCAGGGTTACATGGGATATTGGGAAGGAATTGTTCCCTGGGAGGGTGGGGAGGGGCTGGAATGGAGTTCCCAGAGAAGCTGTGGCAGTGCCCAAGGCCAGGCGGTACAGGGCATGGAGCAGCCTGGGACAGTGGGAGGTGTCCCTGCCATGGCAGGGGTGGAACCAGATGGGCTTTGAGGTCCCTTCCAACCCAAACCAGCCCGGGGTTTTCACTCTGCTGTGGGCGTTTGGATCCCCACAGCTGGGCTGGGGGCCGGGGCTGCTCCTGCTGCTGGAGCACAGAGCGGGGTTAGGGAGTGAGTTCATTGCTGTTCTCAGTTTCCTGGTGTGGGTACAGCCGGCTGGAAGGCGGGTTTAGGACAGGGCTCTGACCTGGCTGAGTGTCCGCTCCAAAACTGCTGTTGGGGTCATTTCAATCCAAGATGTCCTTAGGATGAAGGGAATTACCTGCTCAGGGTGAGCCCTTTGCCTGCTCCAGAAAATTCCCTGTCCCTCCCGCCTATACAGCTGGGAGGGGTTTGCGTCTTCATCCGAGTAATCGGATCCTGCTGGAGACGGGAGACGTGAGTGATCCGTAGGATTTTTCCTCAGCAGCACTGGCCGAGGGAGCGAAGAGGGAGCGGAGCAGGAACAGGCACTGGCACAGCCCTTGTCCATCCCAAAAACAACCTAAACCTCCCGTGTCCTGCCTGGGATACCAACTCCACCCCGGACTGCCTGAAGAGCTGGGGTTTTGTCCTTTTCTGGCCGATTTAAAGCCCAAAATGCACCTTGGGGCACGTGGAGAGTTTGGGGTGTCTGAGTGCGCATCGTCCCCTCGTCGCTGTTTCATCCCTGTGCCTTTCTCACAGGAGACTTCCACGCGAAGGATTTGGAAGGCTGGGAGCCCCTTTTCTCACACCACAGGTTTTACAGGAACCTGTAAGGGGGGGCAAGGCCGACCCCGGCGCCCACCCCCTGGATAATCCCCCCAAATCCCAGCAGGAAGAGACGCACCCCAGACAAGGCTGACAGGCGGCTCTGGGTCACCTGCCAAGGGCTTGGC
>VWPU01002673.1:0-11816 GCA_013398955.1 Callaeas wilsoni | reverse complement strand
GGGACAGGTTTGGCATGGCTGGATTTAGCACGGCTGCTTGGTCCCTGCTCCCGAGCTGTGCCCAGGCTCCTGCAGGCACAGGGGAAGTGTCCCTCGGCTGGGAGGGAGGGTTGGATACAGGAGGACAGAGAGATGGCAGAGGGATCACAGAGCTCAAATCTTGTCCCCATTTTCAGTGTGAAATGTGTGATGTTGAACCTCGCACTCAGGTAACTCCTCTTTGCACATGTGTCAAATCATGATTGAATTCCGTAGCCACTGTGTAGGGTGAGGTGGCCCAGACCTGGAGTCTTTTCCAGGTGAGTTTGCAGCCCTTGGCCGGGACGTGCGGGGCTGGATCCGTCCCAGGAAAGCCGTGAGTGCTGCTGTGGAGGGGAATCTGCTGTCTGGCACCAAACGTAATTGGCTTTGATGGTCAGCGCTTGCAGATTTGTTTAGGAACTGGAAAATGTACAAATTGCAGCCCATCTGCGCAGAGCTGAGTGCTAATGAATGCCTGCAGCTACCACAGCCATAAGCTCATTACCACAAAGTTCCAAGTCCTTCCACAAGTTGCTAAACAAGGTTATTCATCTGAACGGAGTGGAGAAGGGTGTTTGACTGCAGGGCACAGCCAGGGCTCCTCCAGTCTAGAAAAGCTGTTAAAAAACCCCCCGTTCTTTGGTCTTTTAATAGAATCCGTTGATTTTATTTCTATTTTTAATTCTGCACTCCTGTGACAGCAGCTTGCCATGCCTTAACTATTTTCTGTTAATGTTTCGAGTAGAGAGGTGCCTTGCGGGTGATTCCTGCGTGTGCTCGGAGACGCTGGGTGGTGAACTGGAGAAGATGGATTGGAATACGTTGTACACAGCATTTCAGGGGGTTTATGGACCATGGCAGCAAACACTAATGGCCTCTGTTCTCAGGGCGTTTGTGTCAGCTGGGAATCTGTTATGATGACTTGGCTCTTCCTCCGTGGGCCGTGTCAGGCAATTTCGTCTTCCTGTTTCTTCTCAAAAAAGTGGAATTAATAATACTTACTATCTATTTTACAGAACTGGTAGTTGTCCAAGTGTTTGAACATACAATGCATGGTGCAGTAGGAGCAATATGTAAAAATATTTCTTACTCTCTCTTGGCTGAGATTTTATTCCAAGTTCCTTGAGGAAAAATCAGCTTCTCTAAGTTACCAGCCAAAGGAAGCATTTCCCCATCCAATTAACGAGGTCACGAAGTGCCTTTGGCCTCCTCCACGTTTTCCTGTGCTCCTCCCCTGCCAGGTGGAGTGGCTGAAGAACGAGGAGCCCATCGATTCCAACCTGGACGAGAACATCGACACCAGGGCCGACCACAACCTCATCATCCGCCAGGCGCGCCTGTCCGACTCGGGCAACTACACCTGCATGGCTGCCAACATTGTGGCCAAGAGGAGGAGCCTGTCGGCCACCGTGGTGGTCTACGGTCAGTGAGGAGGGGCTGGGGGAGCAGAGGTGGCTGTGCCTGCGTTGCTGCCCTGCTTTGACTCGTGCTGTTACTGCTGCACCGGTTGGGAGCTGGCACACACAGGATCAGCCAGCCACGCCCTTCCCGCCGGGATGGATTCGGGTTTGGTGCCGGGGGGCTCTGGCACAGCCCCGCAGCCTGGCCCTTGGTGTTTTGCAGTGAACGGGGGCTGGTCCTCGTGGACGGAGTGGTCCAGCTGCAACGCGCGCTGCGGCCGGGGCTGGCAGAAACGCTCGCGCACCTGCACCAACCCCGCGCCCCTCAACGGGGGAGCCTTCTGCGAGGGCATGTCCGTGCAGAAAATCACCTGCACCTCCCTCTGCCCCGGTGAGTCCCCCGGGGAGGGAGGGACGGCTTTGGGGGCCGCATTGACGGGGGAGCTTTCGGTGGGAAGCGCCAGGCTGGGAGTTGGGAAGGGAATGGGAAATGCAGTCGTGTTTAGGCCGAGACTGGTGTGGGTGTGAGTGCAGTGCCAGGCACCTGTGGCCAGGCTGGAGCTCACCAAAACACTGCCAGAACAGCCACTGGCTCAGGGGGAGCAGCCAGGGACTGGGGCGGGGGTCTGGGGTTACTTTAGAGAGGGGAGCTGATGTTAATAATGCCAGAAAGAGAAACACAGAAACCTGAGCTGAGAACTTCGTTAAAAGCATTATTTATCTTGCAAAAAAGTATTATTTATCTTGCAAAAGTTTGCTTTGAAGTATATTAACCGTGGATTTCTGGGGAAGAGAGGTGAAACAGGCGCTGCTGCAGTCCTCCCCAGTGGGACAGGCGGTGCTGACTCTGTTTTCCCCCGGCCACGCAGTGGATGGGAGCTGGGAGGTGTGGAGCGAGTGGTCGGTGTGCAGCCCCGAGTGTGAGCACCTGAGGGTGCGGGAATGCGCCGCCCCAGCCCCCAGGAACGGGGGGAAGCACTGCGAGGGCCTGAGCCAGGAGTCGGAGAACTGCACCGAGGGGCTTTGCATCCAAGGTGAGCTGGCACGGGGCTGGGGAGGGGTTTGGGGACTGGCCTGGAAGGTGGGCTGGAGGCCAGGGAACCTGTGTGGTTCTGAACGTGTCTGAACTATTCCTGTGAAAAGAGAGGCAGTTTTCCATGTGAAGTTTGAATTTCTCTGGGTGGCTGGATTTGTGTCTCACATTCTTTGCCTGTGAATGATCAGATGATTCTAAAAACCCAAGTGCAGGGGGTTTGCAGGGTGTAACTCCGACCTCCACAACCAGCTGTGCTCCTCAGCCTCTGCCTTTCCTTGCAAGCAATTGGGCAAAGCCCCCCACGAGAACTGCGGGTGCAGGAGCTGGTCAAGGTCGGAGTTTGCTCCTTTTGCTGCCTTTAACGCAGCAGTTAAACCCAGGCAAACCTGCAGCTCCCTGGGAAAGGCTTTGCCCTTCATCAGTGTCCGGGAAGCAGCTGGCACTGGGAAGCTGCTGCCGGCCGGAGCACAGGGAGCCGGGCGGAGCAGCCCTGCAGCTGCAGGCTCCGCACACGGGAGGAATTCCTGAGTTTGTTCCTGCCCTGAGCCGGCTCCCGTCCCCGTGGAGGGGCTGTCACCTCGTCAGGTGAAACAGCAGCCCTGGGAGCCATCAGGAGTGCCAGGGTTGGGAGATGTAAACAGGGATATGTCTGCTTTCTGTAATGTTGTGTTTAACCAGTCCTCTGTCCTTGTTTCTATGGTTCTGCATTGCCTTTCCTCTTCTAAACAAAATGAGCTCCCTTTTTTTGTCCTGAGATTTTAATACTTTCCCAGTGGCAGAGAGCATCCTGTGTATTTATTCAGTGATACCTCAGCTGAGAGCTTCAATCAGATTTTGCTGGGGTTGGGTGGAACACTCAGCACTCTGGCTGTGTACCCCAGTACTTAAAATTCCCAGGGCTACAGAGCAGCTCCAAGGTGTCAGGCAGACAAGCTCTGGTGTTTTAAAGGGCGGAAATGAGATTTCGACTTTTTCCTTCCCTGTGTTTTAAGGAAGAATGAGCAGAGAGGGTTTGGGAGCAGTGCCATTCCTTCAGCTCTCGGGGACCGACGTGCTGATCCCGGGATGTTTCCTGGGGTCTTTCTCCTCCCTGGCCATGGATGAGCGCCTGTCCCTGCCGATGGCTGGGTCAGTCCCAAATCCATCCCAGTGGCCACCAGCCTGTCCGTGGGGGGCTGGCAGGAGGACGCGTGGGAAGGGGCGTGAGGAGCTGCAGCTGAGGCTGCGCGGTGGGGTCGTGACAGCCAGAGGGGACCTGCCATCCCCTCGGGGCTGTCTCTGGTGTCCCCAGACTCAGGTGAAGCTGGGAAGCGTTCCTGTCCTGCCCCAAATTCCCTCCTTTTGCCCCGCGGGGTCCCGTGGCAGCCCGGGGGGCACTGCCACACCTCGCCCGTGCCTGGGGGCACAGGCACAGACCCAGCACTGTGCCAGGGAGCCTCCGGCACTGAGGGAGCGGGGTCAGCTCTGCCCTGAGAGGCCTTGGGGTTCAAACAAACTCACTCCCTCCTTCTCCTGGGCCGGGGCGGTCGCGGAGTCACAGAATCCTGGGGTTCGGGTGGGAAGGGACCTTAAAGCCCATCCAGTCCCACCCCTGCCATGGACAGGAACACCTTCCCCTGTCCCAGGTGGCTCCAGGCCCCGTCCAGCACCCCCAGGCTCTGCTCCAAGAGCTGCACTTCCCGGTGGGCTCAGCCGGACTGGATGTTCCGTGTCTCCTGCTCCTTCCATCTCCAGGTGTGATCCTGTCTCTCCTTCATGGCTCGAGCTGTTCCTGTGGCCTTGTGTCACGTTGTTTTAGGGCTGTAATTGCTTTCTCAGCTAACAGGAATTGATGCAATTACCCTATTTTTAAAAAAATCTCTTCTCCCCTGTTCATCTTGCAGTATGTGCCTTTCCTGCTCCGCTTCTCATCCCGTGGGGAATTGTGGAGGAAATGCAGCCCTGAGCTACAGCAAAGCAATCTCTTGGAGGTTTTTTATCTGGCACAACTCGTTAACTTTGCTCCTTCCATGAGGCAAAAATAGAAACATTCCTTTGGTTAACAAATAAGGACTGAGCTGAAAGGGAGGATGAGAACAGAGGATGCCAGGGAAGTGCCAGCCTGGTTTGGATCTGGCAGGGAAAATACTGATCCTTGGGATGAACGTTCAGTTCTGGAGGCAGTGAATGAAACGAGGATAAAATGGATCAACTTCGAGGTTCTTTGTTCAGTCCCTGACCGAAGAGTTTGGGAACAACCCAAAGACAACACACGGGAACATCCCAGTGCTCCCTTGGGCCCTGGATTCCCTGGGTGGATCCCAATGGTCCGGTCCTTACTGAGGAGCAACTGGAAGAGCTTTTCCTTCAGGGAATTTCTTCTGGAACTTGTAACAGTTGTGTGTAGATCCAAACTTAGATGCAGGAGGAAGATTCGCAGGGGTTTGGTAGAGATGAAAGGTTTCCAGGGCTGCCAGACCAATTCCCTGGGATGCAAAGGTCGCTGTGACCCCGCCAGGCCCAGTGCCTCACTGGTTTCCTGCATGTTTGTTCTCTCAGTGTTTATTCCCTCCCAGTATTCCCAGTAGGATGCTTTGCCAGGGTGGATTTCTCTCTGTCTTGCAGAGGTGAAAGCTTTCTCTTTGCTTAATAGAAGAGAGGGGGGTTTTTGAGAGCTTTTTGTTTTACTTTTATCTGTTTGCTTTAAAGTTATTTTCCCTGACTTCAAAACCTATTGATTTCTTCTCCCAGTGCCCAAAACCAAAACAAACAAGTAGGGCCACAAGGACTGAACTGCAAACATGTTTTTACTAATGCACCCCGAATAATCACAAAACAATCACAAATCATTTTATTTTCCATCTTCCAAGCAGCCCTGCTGCTGTTGCCAGGAGGCTCCTGGATCCAGGAATCTCCCAGTTTATGGAAATGCTTTTCCCTTTGCCGTTTGCTGCAGACAGCCCCGTGCCGGCAGCAGGGAAGGGTTTGCTCCACGGCAGACTCCAGTCTGAGCCTCCTCACCGGGTGTTTCTGTGCCTCATTTTCCTGCAAAACCAAAACCAACCCTGGGCAGGGGAAAAAACCCATCCCACCAGGTATTTGGCAAAGCCAAAATCCAACCATCTTCTGGGTTAAGTATTTCTAAACTGAGCATCCTCACAAACGGTAAAAAGAAGAGAAGGAGCCTCATAATCCACCTGTCTGAGTCTCCCATTTTTAGGGATTACTTTGGCAGGTTTTAGGTAATAAATGGCGACTCAAGTGCTGGCTATGAGCGAGGCAGAGAAGGCTCATTTTTGAGAGCTGCAGCCCTGTAGAAAACCCCTTTTATTCCATATTTGCATCTGCTGGGGGCACACTGGTGTGCGTGTTCATATACACACAGGTGCCATTATTGGGGCTGTTTAGGTACAAAAATGTGAATACAACGGGCATTTTTCTATTTTAGAACTAATTTAAGTGCCCATCACCAGCCTTTCCATACATCAAACACACAAAAGAATAATTAATTCTGACCTGGCTCTCTTTGCCAATGATCCACTGCAAGGTATTGAACTTCCTTCTTGCTGAGGTGTAAATAAACAACAGCATCCAATAGAGCCCACAAATAACCTGAATTAACCAAGTGAGAAATTGCTGCGAAAGAACATCCTGAAAGGGATTTAGGGGAAAAAAAAAAAAAAAAGAAAAAAAGAAGATGAAGAGAAAAATATAGACAATATAAAATATTCATATTGTCAGCAAACGAGGAGAAAATGTTTCATTTATAGAGTGAGACAGAAGCAATATAGGAAATAGATATGCTCCATGTAAATTTATTAAGTGCAACTTTCTCTCTTTCTCTCTCTCTCTCCCCTTCTCAGATAAAAAACCTCTTCATGAAATAAAATCCCAAAGTAAGTTATTTTTTTTTCTCTTGTAAATACGATTTTCCTCATCTTCTCTGCCATTTGGGTCATTTGTTTAGGAGTGAGGTAGGAGCCAAGGCTTTATGAGAGGCTTTAGCATCTGCCGAAAGCATCTTGGGAGCAGCTCTGTGATCCCAGGTTCTGGGTGAGCCAGGGGAGTGCTCACCCTCAGCAGCCTGTGTCTGACAGGGAGCCCTGGCTCCGGGCGTGCTCGGCTTGGGACGGATCTCTGGAGCACCTGGAATTCGGAAAAAGGGAATTAATGCGAGAGTTTGGGTTTCTTGGTGCAGATCTGCTTCCAGCGCTGGCTCTGACCTTGCTCAGCTCCCTCCAGGCTTCCTGTCTCACCTGGAGGGTGTTTCTGAGCCTTTCCCTGGGGCTGGGGAACGTCTCTGGGCTGCTCTGGGGCTCCTGTCCTGCACCTGCAGCTCTGCCCCACGCCCTGACAGGAGACTGAGACCAGGGGACAAGGGACAGGATGAGAAGGACCAACCTCGAGCTGTGCCAGGGGAGGGCCAGGTTGGCCATCGGCAGGAATTTCCCCGTGGAAAGGGCTGCAGAGCATTGGCAGGGGCTGCCCGGGCGGTGCTGGAGTGCCCAGCCCTGGAGGTGGCACCTGAGCTGCGGTTGGTGCTGGCCACGGTGGTACTTGGTCATCTCCGAGGGCTTTTCCACCCTTGGTGATTCTGTGATTTTACATTCCTGGTTCTTCGTTTTTCCTCGGGATACCTAAAATCAATTTAGGGAGCTGCAAAAGGTGCTGAGGTTGCCTTGAGCCCTTCTGCTTTGGGTTTGTCTGGGTGTCCCTGGAGTCACCCCGCCGGGTGCCCCGCAGCCGCTCGGTGCCAGGCTGGGCTCGGGCAGTGGGCTCCCCTTCTTGTCTGTGCAGTTCCGTCAGAGAGAAAATTGAGAGAATCTCACTCAAATGGCTTGATTTGCTGGTTTAGCCAAAAAGGAGCTGCAGAGGGATTGGTCTGGGCTCTGAGAGACCTGGAGATGGGAAGGGCTCCGTTCCAGCCCTGGGGCAGGGGCAGAAAACACAGCTCGCTGCTGCTCATGGAACAGGAACTGCTCCAGGACTTCCCAACTCATCAGTGATGCAAAATCAAAGCCAGTTATGAAGTTAATTGAGGGACGACCTGTTCCACTGGATGGTCTCTTTCCCGAGTCCCTGACTTTTGATCCTTGTGCTCCAAGAGTGAGGAGAAGGACTTTGGGCTGTGGGAGTGATGGAAGGGGAGCTGGAAGAACCTCTGGGATCTCCTGCCAAGGATCCCAGGATCTGCTCTCCCTGCGGTAGCTGGGGAAGCGTGTGCCCTGCACAGCTCCTGCAAAGCACTCCTTGTAAACGAGATAATTTAATCAATTACATCTCCTAATGCACTAAACCAAATGTTTCATTTTCTGCTCCTGCACATCTTAAATTATCTTCAGGTGCTTTATGAAACTAAATCATAGTTAATAGAAACTTCATTACCATCAAATGTGCTTTCAATAAATGTTGTGTAACAGTGGCAGGAGGTGGAGTGAAAAATGGGCTGCAATTACCACAAACATGGATCCTGGAGCAGAAAAAGGATAAAACTCGTGGTGCCTGCCAGGGTCCCTCCCGCCCCTGGGCCGGGAGGATGCAGCTCATTAAGGAATAATTGGTTGACTGTAAATGTTTGCTTTTCTAGTTTGTTTGGTTGGTTTCCACTTTGTTCCCTTCTGGGAAAAAATAAAAGCAGAACCTCACCCCATTCCCCCAAATTTCCCATGCTTTCCTCCTTCCCTTAATTTCTAATCTCCCACGGAAGAAATTCTCCAAAAGAAAAGATTAGAAGTTGAAGGGATGAAAATTACTTTAAAAACAACAGTGATTGTTTCTAAAGAAACACCAAAATCCTAAACCAAAAAGAAAGGCTCCTTTCTCATGGAGTTGTGTTCCATGGGAATAATTCAAGGGATACTGAGTCACTCTGGGGGGTTTGCCCTTTTAGCTTAAAGCTGTTTCAAAATCCACTGAATCTGAAAACAATCCTTTCCCTCTGAGCTCTGTGGTCCCATGGGGTTTGTGGTGAGTTTTCCTGGCAATGGGGCTGTTATGGGATCGCCTGGGTGACTCCTCCAGGTGCTCCGTGGAACAGCGCGACGACCGTTTTATTGCAGGGAAGGAACCTCGGCAAGAATTCCTGTGAGAGGTTTTAATCATGAAATTTATAGACCAGTGTCCAATTCAAGCTCTGGAGATACTTCAGAGTACTCAATGAAAAGAAAATTCTGCTCCTCAGAAAGATTTTGCTTGAGTCAAATCGTTCCCTTTTTTTTTTTTGACTCGATGCTCTCCCTCTCATCTTTAACCCATGTACAACAGCTTAAGAGTGGGAAACTGGAATTGCCTGACACGGGAATCGATGGAAAAGGAGATGCTGAAGCACTTGAGTAGATTTAGAGTCAGAAATTGCAGTTCCTCACAGTGAGCACCTGAGGAGTGGCTCGTGCTCTGCTTTGGAGGGCAGGAGATCAGCTCTGGGATTCTCCCCCATTGCTGTCCTGGGGGCTGGAAGTTCTTCCTGCCGGGATGTTTCTGCGTCTTTCAGACTCCATAATTTATCATCCCAGCAAGGCAGAAGGAGTAATTCACATCTTCAGCACTTGTCTTTTTTAAAGTAATGATCCAAAGGGAAGAGTTAAAGATGCTTTGTGGTGCAATAACCACGAGCTCTCGATGGCTCCCTGGGAAGGGGAAGACCCCAATTGTTCTTGGGTTTCTGGAGATCCATCACCTCCCTCCTCCTGCCTCATTCATTGCTCTAATTACCCACAAAAATTAAGTCAACAACAGCGTTTCATAATTAATTCCCTGTAACAACAAAGCAACTTGGGAATAGGAAATTGGAAGAAATAGAAGTGTAATTGGTGTCTGTACTTCCCTTTCTGCACCTGGTGCTGGGGAACACAACAGAGGTGTGGGAGTGGGGCTTTGGCTTGGGATCTGTGCTGTTTTGGTCTGATCTGAGACGTTTCCAGTTCGCCTCTGTGACCCCGGGGGTTTGCATCTGCTTTTTCTGTCCGGCCTCCCCCACTGTTACATATTCAGCCAGTGTCTTACTCTCTGCAAACCCTAACTGAGCCTAAAATACTTAAAATTCGCTTTACAGCGTTTTTCAAGGGGCATCTCATGAGAAAAATGAAAAAAAGAGAAAAGCTTCTCTCTAGTGATTGATTTGGTAAAACTGTATGGCAGTGGAATGGTTTGAAGGAGTTGAATTTTGTAATTTTACAGGTTTGTTCAATGAGGTTTCCTGTCGTGACCTGCCACAGAAGGTGGATTCCTTCTCAAAGCTGCTGTTTCCATGCAAACTTTGGGATGTTTCTTTTTCCTTCCCAGCAAGTTGTGGATGTGTTAAAAGCAGAGCCGTTTTTCGTTTGGGGATTCTTTGAAAATACAGCAGAGTTTTTTCAGGAGTATTTTCTTGGTTAAATGGGTCTGGTGCTGGTAAATCCGATACCGAAACGTTTATTTTGGGTTGAGTGGAATGCTGGAATCTTGTGGCTGGGGTTGACTGGGACCAGTTGGAGAGTGGGGACGGGAAGGAGGTCTTCTGTTAAGGATGTTTGAACCAAACACTTGATTTTACTTTTGATTGGAGTGTCCAGCTGAAGTTGAGTCCCAGCCTTGTTCCCAGCACCTGGAGCAGGGTTTAGGGACTGGGGTCCTGGTGCTGCCATTCCTGGGGCGTTTCCCTGCCGGGAGGGAGCTGTGGGTGCCCAGCCCCTTCCCAGGAAAATGCTGCCATGTTGCAGACACCTATTTTTCGTAAGGAAGTGTTGAGCCAAGGAAATGCTGCCCAGAGGTGCTTGCTCCTTTCATCTCAACAGTCTGAAGTTTCACGTTCATTTTCAGAACTCAGCTAAAATGAAATTATCTGACTTTCAGCAGAAAAGCACAACAGAAGCCTCCTCCCAAGCAGTAATTAAGTAATTTCCGTAATTGGCTATTTATTAAATGCTGATTTTAACTTTCCACCCTATTTCTGTGCAGTGCAGTTCAGTTACTGACACTGAGCACTCTGGATTTCCCAGTTACTTTTTCTTGCTCTCGTTGGCCATGAATAAATCCAGTTTTTGTTCCCGGGGCTCTGCCGTGCAGGAGAAGCCCCCGGCAGGGACCCAGACCATGCCCAGGGTGGCTCTGGGCTCCCTCCCCCCCTCGGGGCTGGGAATTCAGGGAACCACCCAAGGACCCTCTAAAGAGACTTGCCAAGTGATTTAATTTCATGGTACACGGTCCCAAATCCCAGCAGATCGAGGGTAGCGGGACTGGATATTTCAATTATGGAATATTGCAGGCTTCATTTGGATTCATTCTGTCACAGCCACAAATTCCTTTTCTCTGCTGGAAGAGTTTGAAGTCATAGCAAGCTCGGGTGTGGGTTCACGGCTGGGCGCAGCCACGGGGAGGGTTCAGTCTCCAGCCTGCTCCAAAAGGCTGAAGGTGCTCCTGGGGATGTGGGATCTCCGCTGAGCTGGGAGGGGATGGAGCGCTGCTGCTCATCCCAAAGCTCACCCAGCAAATACAAAGGGAAGGAGGGGACTCTTCACTGGGGTTTTTCAGAGGATTCATGGCCTCCTGGACTAGGTCCAGAATTCCCGCCTAAAGCTTCCATGGCCCTGGAAAGCAGCACTAGCTGAAACTCCTGCTGGTGCCTCAAGCAGCTCTCCCTGGCTGCAGTCCCACCTGCTCCCCTCCCGATGATTTCCACAGGTTAACGCTGCCCCTGGGGCTGGAATGGGAATGGGAAGCGATGGCACAGCTCATGCTCAGAGAGGAGAGAGCTCTGCTGCCTTTCCGAGCCCAGCGCTCCCACTGAAAAACCTGGATGGACAACAGTGCCATCCTAAACCAGAGCGGGGTCTGCAGGATGGAGAGATCCATCCTAAACCAGAGCGGGCTCTGCAGGATGGAGACATCCATCCTAAACCAGAGCGGGCTCTGCAGCATGCAGGGATCCATCCTAAACCAGAGCGGGCTCTGCAGGATGGAGGGATCCATCCTAAACCCAGGCGGGNAGGATGGAGACATCCATCCCTGAACCAGAGCGGGCTCTGCAGGATGGAGGGATCCATCCTAAACCAGAGCGGGCTCTGCGGGATGGAGGGATCTATGTCCAAACCAGAGCGGGCTCTGCAGGATGGAGAGATCCATCCTAAACCAGAGCGGGCTCTCCAGGATGGAGGGATCCATCCTCAAACCAGATCAGGTTCTCCAGGATGCAGGGATCCATCCATGACCCAGATCAGGCTCTCCAGTTCGCGGTGATCCATTGGGAATTCACTCACCCTCTCAGCCCTTGTTTTTCAGCGCTGCCTGTGCTCCCGTGCCTGGCTCCACGTTGGTGTTGCCACTTCCCCCCCGTGTCCCTCTGTCCTCTGGTGTCCTCCCGTCTCCCCCTGTGTCCCTCTTTCACCCTGTGTCCCTCCGTGTCC
>VWPU01002672.1:0-21881 GCA_013398955.1 Callaeas wilsoni | reverse complement strand
AGCCGAGCCGAGCCGAGCGCCGCACGGGACCTGCCCATGGCCCAGAGGTAGCGGCCGAGTGCGGGGAAGCACAGCTGGGCGGAGACGGCCGGGAGCGCGGGGGGTTTGAAGTTTAAAACCGCTCCCGGCTCCGGGCGCGGGAAGGCGGGAAGGGGTTCTGAGGGCTGACTGGGCGGCACCGGCCTTTCTCGGACATGGGCGAGAGGTGGGAAGCGCTCGGGAGTGCCGGGGATAACCGGGGAGGGGAGCTCGCCACTGCCGAGGGTGTTTGCGCTGGGCACGGCGGCCTGCGGGTCCCGGCGCGGGCTCTGCCCCCCTGCCCTGGAGCTCCCTCAGGCATCGCTCGGTGACGGGAGAGCGGCGGGTTTGGCCGCTCTATCTCATATTTTGGCTATTGGAAACTGAACCTTGAGTATCAGTTTTCTAATCAGCTTCAAGTAATGTGTAAAAATTTGCTGCTCTGTGTTCGAGGTATTTGTGTGGGAGTTCATGCGTGCAGGGAGATACAAGATTTCTCACAAGCACAGGGTTTGCAGTACAGTTATAATTACTTTACAAGTGCTTGTGGATATGTGGACACACAAATGAAGCATTAACTGTAATAAATAGCAAGTTACTTAATATTTATAGAGATTTCCTACACTCTACCTGCACAGAACTAAAAAAACCTAAACAAAATATTTATAAAAATTGAAAAGGAGTAAAATTTGGTTTATATTTGAAGCTTTCCCTCTTTTTGTATGTAGGTTGGCTTTTTGAAATAGCATAGTGTTCTGTCTTTGTAATTAGCTGTTACTTCAGTTTTCAGAAGAAAGTGGCTGAGTCTCCTGATAAAATCCTCAAGAATGGGCTGAACAACAGATACCGTGTGCTGGAGGTCAGCGTAGTACAGAGAAATGGAAGTGACCCTGAGAAACACTTGACAATTACAGCATCTCCCTCACTGGAAGATACTGAACTGTGCATTCTTAGGAATGGCTGGTAAGCCATACAGATATATAGATGTTTGAAAAGAGAATGAAATAGTAGATTATTAACTCAATTTTCTTTGTGTTGTCTTTGAGTTGAGTTTTACTGCCTTAAAAGTGATACGGGATCCTGAAATAATCTGTGTTCAATGTAATATTATCAGTATGCTAGCATAATGGATATTTATCTTGAGAGAACTGATGGCAGGTAACCTGTGTTGAGTGGGTATTGCTACCTTGCAGTTTTAATTTGTTGTTGTAAAAATGTCTTTATTCACTTTCAGGATTTCTTTAGGTCAACTTCTTAAAAAAACTCAAGCCAAACCCTCCTGTCTCAAGTTGAATCTGCTCTGTTAATGTGTTATTTCTTATACATTGTGTCCGTCGCTTGCAAATGATTGTTTGCCTGTATTCCCTTGCAGGGAGTCTGTCCCAGTGGTTCCGGGGGACATCGTTCATTTAGAAGGGGAGTGCAGCTCCAGCACCTGGGTCATAAATGCCCAGTGTGGGTACCTGGTTCTGTACCCAGACCTGCTGCTCTCTGGCACTACGATCTCAAACAGTATCCGCTGCATGAGAAGGGCAGTGCTGAGTGAACGCTTTAGGGTGAGTGTTAATTCCAGACTGTCAGTGAGTTACTGTTCCACCCAGACTGCTGGGTTAGCTCAGGATTGAATCTGGCAGTGAGGCTGCATTGCAAAATGTCATTATTAGCCATCCATAATGTTTACAACACAGAATAATTTGGGATGGAAACTGTCTCTGGTTGAGCTTCTCTTGTTTATTTGAGAATTGTACCTGAAATAATGCAGTATTCTTTATACAGCTACTGGGCTAAAGAGCTGGTCTTTCCACTTATAACTCTGATAATTTTTTTGATAACCTCTTGCCACATTTTGTATGGCTTTGAATCCTTTGTGAGGGATGTGCCTCTTGTCATCCATATGAAAACATAACCACACTTGGCCAAGGTAAGAGCTTCTGAAAAATTTAGCGAATTCAGTTAATAATTGGTGTGGGCTAATCTGGAATCTGAATCCAGCTGCTGCATCTTGGAAAGAGGAGAATTTTCTTGTGGTAGTATCCTTGCTGATATATGAGAAATATGCTGATAAATAGAGAAGCAACAGCTGCCATTTTCAGCAGATGAAAACTTCCAGACATGGTAGGAATATAAATCCAAATGAATAAAGAAATTTTAATAGAGTGGTAAACAGCCTGGCTGGGAACCTGTGACTGAAACAAGAAAATTAAGTACAGGAGATTAAGACAGTGAAATGGTGTTCAACCCTTTATTAGAGGAGTGAGGGGAATAAAATAACTTTGTACAATGCACAGAGTCCTGATGAGATAACACCGTCCACCTGTTGTGAGTGCAATCCACAAGTGAGTGGTCTGTAAGAGATCCATAATACCACAGTGCTTAGGTTTCCAGCTGTTTGGTGGTGACTTCTGTAAAGGTTGTTTACTACCACTTTCAGTTCTTGTGAGTCTACAGAGCCCAGCCCTGCTGTTGGGTGTCTGAGCCCATTTTGGTGACACATGTGATGCCTTGTAGAGGCTGACCTGGAACAGAGGCTGGACAGAGTGAAAGGATAAAGGGCAGGGATTTATGGAAAGGCCTTCCCAGGGCGCACCTTGGGCAGTGCAGGAGTCTCACAGAGACTGCACCCAGGATGGACACAGTCACCTGTTTTTCGGACAGATAGAAGTTTTGTCCATTTGCATATCAGAGGTTAATTGTCCAATTACAGCTTCAGGTAATAGAGTCCCATTCTCCCAGTTTGCTCTCCCCCCATCTCACTTTTGTTTCCATTTCTCGGGGCCTGACACAGTGAGGTGTCCTTGATTCCCAGGCCTGGAGAGGAATTGCTGTGTCTGACCAAAATGGGAAAAGCAGTTGCTCACACTCTGTATGGAGCTCAGAGTTACACACTAACGAATTGCAGGATTACAAATAC
The DNA here is from genome assembly GCA_013398955.1 of Callaeas wilsoni. Lineage (NCBI taxonomy): Eukaryota > Metazoa > Chordata > Aves > Passeriformes > Callaeidae > Callaeas > Callaeas wilsoni. The sequence goes on along the minus strand of VWPU01002672.1, from coordinate 18,952 downwards.
ATGAAAACATAAAAGCTAGAATCCTAAGGCATCACATGGAATGATTTTCCTGTGAACTGGTAACAGACAGGAAACTGCTTCATGCAAGAAGTACGTGTAAGATTGTAAAGGTAAGTATTTGCATTAGGAAATGTCCATAGGCAGAACTTTCTCAAAATTAATTTTAATCTATGCCTTTGTTTCTCACTTGCCAGTCACATAGGGATTGTATCCTGACTTTGTCAGAGTTGGGATAAATGTGAGAGATAAAGCAAGAGGAGAGACCCATTTCAGTTCGGCTGCTTTCACAGGCAGGTTTGACTAGACAGTCATTAGTGAGGTGAAAGCTGTCATGATCTTGTAGTTAAATAAGTGCAGGCCACGATGTGCAGCAAATAAATTTCATAGAAAAGTTGGCATGAAATGGGCATAAATCTTCACGTGTGATAACGTCTGTTGCAGGGCTCCGAGTCTGGTTCGCGCCAAATGCTCATTGGTACAATTCTTCATGACATTTTCCAGCAATCGGTAACAAATAACTTGACACAAGAAAAGGTACAAGAACTAGCAAATAAAATTGTGTATGGACAAAAGTATCTCAAGGAAATGTAAGTAGCATTACAGCTGTGTTTTATGTTTGGAAGACAGGGCAGGAATACTTTGAGCTAGCAGATTAAGTTATACTTCAAAAAATGTAGCACTGGTATCAGGAGAGTATTCTGCCAAATGACTTTGCTTAATGGAAATTGGGGATCTTTTAGTAAGATAATTCCCCTTTTGATAACGTAGTTTAATTTGCCTTCCCTGCTGAGCTACTTCTATAGATTGGAACTAGTCTTTTGGATTAACTGTATGTGTCAGGGGGGTTTTTTACTTTCAGGCCAAGCAGGTTGCAGTGTTTGTGCCTGTAACATTAGATTTCCAGGCATCTCCCAAAGCTGATTTGAATGGGACAAATAGCTAATTATGATCCTCAGCAATGAACTTAGAACCCTGTGACTGACCAAGCACTGAATGTCTGATAATTTCATATCTTTATCAGATTACTTAAAGGCTCAGTTGTTAGAAGACCTTTAACTTATTTTCTCAGCAAAGCTGATAGAAATGCTAGCCAAATAGTCTTAATATTTCCATCAGAAAGTGGTCAGATGAATGGCTGTCAGTTTTAACATTTTACTGCAGACTTGATTAAAATACAATTCTATTAATGTAAATTAAAAATCATTATATCTAGACCGTTATACGTTGTATGTTGGGCAATGGTCAGTATCTGCTAGCCCCAGATGAGTCAGAAGTTAAAGTTGTAGTGGCAAGATTTATTACTCTTAGTTCTGTTATGAAGGTAATATTTTGAATTGTGGCTGCTAAGATTACTTAAAGGCCTTTAAGTCCCTCTGGGCCTCCATGAAACTGTTAATTTGCAATTCCTTTTTGCATATATGGGCTACTGTTTGTTGGGATTGAAAAATAAGTTGCATAAGTCTGCTGCCTGTGGTCATGTGCACTCCTATGAACCTTTTTGTGCAAAATCCACTTGTATTTCTCTGTTGCTGTAGAATAATGACATAATTTCCAGTGAATGCCAGCACTGAATTATCTAATGCCACACGATTAGATTCTGTGTCATGTTCTGTTAAAATGTATGTGAGGAGCAAGGAGCAGATGGGGATATTCAGGCAGAAAAGCAAATAGTCTTTTAAATTTTGTTTTCAATGTTGCATGAATTGTATGAATAGCCATTTTTAAATGCATGAGTCTGGTTCTCCTTTCCTGCAGTCAAACTGTTAGTTTTGTTTCATCACATCTGCTGTGCTGATGCTCTCACTGTGCTGTACCTGTTGTTTCAAAAGTTACATCAGAAATGAGTATTCTGGTATAGTATAGCTCTTGTAATAAACGTTCAGTTAATAGTTTTATGAATTGAATTGAACCTCAACGAAGCTGTCATTATCTACAGTTCATAGATATTTATAAAAACTTGTCAGTTGCTTCCATTGATCTTGTTGCTACTCGAGGCAAATCTCTTTATTACCAGCAGCAAATTTAATCCTTTGTTTCCTTAATGTGCATGGCTTTGTTTTTTAGGTATCACTTGAAACTGAAACAAGCAGAAATAATGCAAGAAGTAGAAGAATATTTGCCATCGTTTTTTAAATGGGCAGAAGACTTCATGCACAATCCAGCAAACCAAAACAAAATGCAACTAAAATTGTAAGAAGCCAGAATTAAAAGTTTAAACCATTCTATGTTGTATATCTTGTTTAGTTCACTTTTAATTTTTAGAAGAACTTGTGCACATCTGTTCAGTGATTTGAAGCTAATTCATGGCCTCACTGACCATAGAGCTGATCCTGTGCTGGATGTTTAGCTGCCATTGTGAATGCTGGGCAAGACAAGAAGCCTGAGAGTGAACTGACTCACGAATCTTAAAATCCTTGTGAACAGTGTGAGAGCTTTTAGTGAGTAGAAAAGCAAGGATATTTGAGCTGCTGACTAAACTAGGAGTTACTGTAGTTACGAGCAAGACTACAAAACAAAATGTGGAACTATTAATCAAATGGAATTCTTGACTAATATAAAAATTTTTTGGTGGAATGGTGATTATACTTGACTGCTGCTGAGCTCTTCTTGTCTATGGCTTCTTGCTGTTAATTGTAATAACCATAGGGTGTTAAAGTTTCAATGAAATGGCAGGTTTCAGTAAAACCTCTATGCTACTGCCAAGTGTATGATAGAGTGTGGTTATTGAGAAAAGACCAAGAACTATTAAAAACAGTCTAGAGTCTCATTTTAACTTTGAAATTTAGGTGAACAGCAAAACTAACTGAAATTAGTTTCTGATATGTTGCTTCCTCTGTTAATGGGAAGATTAGTTTGAGTGAGACTTGATACGTTTTAATTCTAAAGTTAGTGCCTAAAGGGCACTTATAATGCAGAAACGTTATATATTTAATTGCAACACATTTTATTGTTTAAATAGTAAGAATTAAGGGAAATTGTTAACTTCTGGCCTAATTTTCTTCGTAGGTCAAATGGTGGAAAACCAGAAGATGTATCTTCTAAGATAGAGATTGTAGATATCTTGGACATTGAAGAGAATATCTGGTCTCCCAGGTTTGGGCTGAAGGGAAAGATTGATGTTACAGCCAGAGTGAAAATCCATTGCCAGTCCGGAGTACAGTCTCGGATAATGCCTGTTGAGCTCAAGTCTGGCAAGGAATCAAACTCCATAGAGCACAGAAGTCAGGTACAAGCACCAAATGCCTAATTTCACTGTCAGTGGCTGTGTGTACTTTTCTGTTAGGTGACCTGTTTTGTCTTATGAATATGAAAGACTTTGTATGTGGTATAATCTAAAGTCATGGATGGCTCATCCTGGCGTGCCCAAAGCTGCTGGTATAAAATGGAAGTGACCTGAGTAGTAAGAAGTGTGTACATTTACCACTTTCAAACACACTTATGGATTTTATCATGAAATATCTGTTCTTTAGTTTCTTCTTACTACATTCAGATATTAGGTTGAGGCAAACTGTTTCAGGAATTAGTGTTGTACATATTTCCATATAGCTGGCCTGATTTAGAGAGGTAGTAGCCTTGTTATAAGGTTTTAAAAATGCCTTTTAATTTAAATCCTTGGTCAAATTCTTACTGCTTACAGCTTCTGGAAGACTTGTGATAAATAATGGCTGTTTAGCCATTTAAATAGTGGAAGAACTAAATACAATTTAGAATGTTTTTTTGTTTTAGTACTGTGGTGGTTTTGACTGGGGTTAGGAATAATTTTCTTCACAGTAGATAAGTGTGGGCTGTGTTCTGGATTTGTGCTGAGCACAGGGTGATAACACAGAGCTGTTGCTGTTATTGCTGGGCAGGGCTCACACAGAGCCAAGGCCTGCCCAGCTCCCCGTAGGGCCACGCTGCGGAGGAGACTGGGGGAGATGGGAAGTGGGAGGGACACAGCCAGGACAGAGCCCCAAAGGGATGTCCCAGACCATGTGGCACCATGCTCAGCAGATGAGGTGGGGGAAAGAAGGAGGAAGGGTGGGGGGCACTCCAAGGCTTGGAGTGATGGAGTTTTGCCCTCCCAGGTCACCATTCCATGGGATGAGGCCCTGCTCTCCAGGGGGTGGTTGAACACCTGCCCAACCACGGGCAGCCGTGAATTAATTCCTTGTTTTGCTTTGCTTGCACGTGTGGCTTTTCTTTTCCCTAGGAAACTGTCTTTATCTCAGCCCTTAATGAGTTTTCCAGCTTCTACCTTTCCAACTCTCTCCCTGACCCCAACGGTGGGGCAGTGAGTGAGCAGCTCTGTGGGGCTTGGTCGCTGCTTGGGGTTAAGCCATGACAACTGTATTGGAGTAAGTTTATGTATAATGTTTGCAGGTTATTCTGTACACATTGTTGAATTTAGAGCGGAGAGTAGATCCTGAAGCTGGATTTCTTCTTTATCTAAAAACTGGTACGATGTATCCTGTTTCTGGAGCTCGCATGGACAGAAGAGGTAAAGTTGTTCCCCTTCTCCCAAAACCATAATTCTCTTAAACTATTATTACAGTCTTTCTTTATAACTATGAAGTTCACTCTTATGAAAATATCTGTACTTGGGCATGCATCACTTGTTATGATGTTACTAAGCTTATGTTAAAAATTCAATTGTTTTATTAATACTGCAGGAGGACTTTGCTATGTGAATAATCACTTCTTAGCCGACTAAAAAGTTGACAGCTAATTACGTTTGATGTAGAAATTGTTAGAAACAAAAACATCACCTTAGTTTATTCTTTTCTTGACAGAATTAATGAAGTTAAGAAATCACGTGGCCTTCTACTTAACACACAGTACCTATAAATCTGCTGTGGGAAGGCAGAATTCACAGCTTGCTGCTTTGCCTCCTGTGATTGATGACAGTCAAGCATGTAAATATTGCTCCCAAATGCACAACTGCTTTCTGTACAGCAGGTAAAAAAAAAAAAAAAAGTCTGACTAATGTTTTTAAATTAGTTTGAATAATTGTGTCTTTTGCTACAATAATTTCATTTTTGTGGGTTACAGTTTTATATTTACTGGGGACTCTTGCACCCCAAAAGAATCTTCCACAGATCCCTCTACAACTTTTATAATTCAGCTCCCGATCTCACAGAGGCTTAATATGTTTGCTCAGGTACACTTCCTGCAAGACAAAATCTGAGATAAGTCTCAACAAAACACTTGATGACAGTAACAGATCTGTTTAAAAAGCTCTATTCTTGCAGCTCTCTGAAAGAGGCAATCTTTTGGGCCCGAGTTCAGTCTGGAGAACTGCTTTTTCAGGTTCACTCTGTACAAGATTGTTTCCCTGTAGGGTATTACACGAGTAATACATTGATACCTCTCTGCTGAAGTGTTATTGCATCTCCTGTTCAAGGAGTAATGAGCAAATATTCAATAAAATTTCACACAAAGTTATTGAACTGTTTTAAGAACTGTTTCAAGTTTTAGTCACTATGCTGCACAAAAAACAACCAAAATTGTATATGGAAGAGATCAAATGAGGTATGTTAGAACAGGAGAGCCTTTGGGGTGTTCTTGTGTAAATAGAGTGCCTGATTGTTTTTAAAATTCTAATTTTATTAGAATAATAAATGTGTGTGTTGAGGGAGCTTTGTGAGGATACATTATATGTTTCTGTGAAATTCTACTTGTAATACTCAGTTGTTACAGCAGCAGGATTATCACTAGCTGGGTAGCTATTTACTTCTGAATAAGCTTTTCTCTCTGGTTGTGTTTTGTATACATGATTTGGCATCATGTCTATTGATATTTAGTTTTGAAATAAATTGACTTGAAGTTTGCTTGTGTATTAACTATTAAATCCCCATTGCTTAGCTAAATATCAAAATAATACTCATATGTTACAATAAAAGGAGTAAAAGGTCAATTCTGTAAATGTATACATTACTATCTTTGAAATGCCTTTATTTGGTCTTTGATTAACTTATTGCCCTTCAAAATCATAGAGATGATGTGAAGTTACTCATACAAGATTATGCATCTGAACAAAGGATACAGATTTGACTTCATTGAAGTAATGATAGATTAGTCTGTCTGATATGTTACAGTAGATATGTAGATTGTTGTTATGTACATATGGACTTGCAGGAAAAAAATGGATCCAGACGGAGTCTTTACTGTGTTTGGTTCTATTCCTAGAGCTGTGGAGCAGAAGATGGCCAGCGTGGCCTTTCCTCCTGCTATGGTACCTGTCATTGACAGAGAGACCCAGCACCTGAAACCCTCCCACTTAGAGTATTTCAGCCTCTGGTATCTGATGTTAACCTTGGAGCTGCAAAGTGGAGAGCATAAAAAGGGATATAAAAATATATGGATGATACCTTCTTTGGAAAGGTAAGATATAATTTCTAAACTTACGCCAATGATTCCTTTTGTCCTTCCTTTTTTCTTAACAGCTCTCTTACGGAGAGTATCTTAATATTAAAATATTTCTGTTTTTCATGTCTTCAGAGAGAAGGCTGGAGATTGTGTTGGAAACCTGATCAGAGTTGATGAAGTCCATGAAATTTCCGAGGGACAGTATCTACATTTTTTCCAGCGTAGAAATGGTGCCATACCTGGAACAAACCTGTTGGTTGGTGATCGAGTGGTTGTGAGTGGAGAGGAAAAGGGTTTACTTGGTTTGACTACTGGCTATGTTAGAGAAGTCAGTGGAACAAAAGTCTCCTGTTTGTTGGGCAGGTAATAGGATAAAAAGAAAAGTATCTGTTTGCAAACACTCTGGCACTGCCTGGAGGAAGGGTACTGCTAGGTGTCCAAAAAGCTGTGACGTGTCCTCACTCTTCCTACTGGCTTTGGGGTAGCACCCTTCAGAAGTTCTCTTGATTGAAAATGTTAGTGCTTGGTCAATATATATGCCTGTCTCTTTAACCAGGTTTTTTGAATAAAAGCACATTTAAACTCCATTTACTTACATCTCTAACATGAAGCTTATGGATACAGTGGTTACTGTGTTAATAGTAACTTTCATTATTCGGTCAATATTGTCTTTGAATTTGGCTTATGTTTTATTATCCCTCATTGGGATCATGCTTTATTTAGATCAGTTAATAGTGATTAGTGATCTAATAGTGATCTATTAGCTATTGCTTCACTCTGGGATCTCTGGAAGATGTCATTTAACATGTAGTAATAAGTCTTTAATCAACATATGGCTAGTAAACAGAATTATTTTATCCGTGTTCTTGTTATCCTTCAGGAATTTGTCAAACCTCCCCAAGAACACTGTATTTAGGTTGGATCATGACGAAGGAGATGTTGGTACAGGAGTCCCTTTTGAAAATCTTTCTAAATTGATGAAAGATTCCCCAGTCAGGTATGAAAAATCAAATAAATTTCACACTTTCAATTTTTTCAGATAAAGTTTCCCAACTGGTAACTCTTATTGTGACTCAGTTTTGTCTTACTTTTATCCACAGTGAAAGGCTCCGCAACTTGATAATTGACTTCCAGAAACCACATTTTATTCAGCACTTGAGCTCTGTCCTTCCTCCTGAAGCAAAGGAAACTGTTGCAAATATCTTAAAGGGTATGAAGCGACTCTTCCCAAAATACTCTGCTTAGTAGTATGTCTCTATAGCCAAAGTATTTATCACGATAAATATAAGGAGTTTTTCCTACTTTGCAGTCCAGAGTTAGTTTTCAGCTTAAAAATTAAAACCAAGTTCTTGCCTTGCATGTCTTCTGACTAGCTGAAGACTAATTTAATCACAGGAAGACCTGATCAGATACTTGTTCACAACTTCATTTTACTTTTGTTAGTTGCTGCAGCATGCAGCTGCCAACAGAGTGCCATATGGTTACCTCTGTAACCTTTACAAAAGGAATGAACAGAGACAGCTCTTGAGATGGAGGAAGCTGGCCTGGAGGGAGAGGAAGGAGATGGCCTTTGGGGGAAGCATTCAGTTGTATATTCACCCTCGCTGACTTGTTGGCAGCTCTATGGTGTGTCGTGCTTTGTGGCACTTATTTAAAAACAAAACTTGTTTAGGTATGAGGCAGTATCTTGTATTTGGTGGAAATATTTCCTTGTTCTCCAACAGAGTTGCCTGTGAAAACAAAAATTTAACTGAATTCTCTTAAACCAAATTGAATTTTTTGCAAAAACTCACTTTGAAGTCTTATTTTGCTTGAGCTTTGCCTAGTCCAAGTAGCTGAAACATGCTGCTTGTTTGCACCAGACTGGGACAAACCAGCTCTGCTGTAATGTTTGTTCTAAACAAGATTCTGCCGCATGTGCAACTCATCACCCCTTGCTGTGAGCTGTGTGTTTGAATGTGAAAGTGGTATGATCAAACACAAATGCCCAGACACAATATATGGAGGTGGGCAATTAAGATATTAGGAAAAAAAAGTCACAAAAGGTCTAAAAATAAATATGTCTTCAGTGACTTATTTCTAGGACCATAGTGCAGACTCTTTACTTATCTTGTGTATTATGTTTAATGTCCTATCTTCATTAGAACCTACAGACTTTGCTCAGTTCTTGTCTTTATTAAGGGCTTTAGTGAAGAAGGAAAAAACCCTGAAGTCAGTTTTGCTCTGACTTTAGTAATTATGACAATTATGATGAAGTGTAGTAATTTAATTTTGCTTTTTCTTCTAAAAGGTCTAAATAAGCCTCAGAAACAGGCAATGAAAAAAGTGCTACTTTCAAAAGACTACACACTTATTGTGGGTATGCCTGGAACAGGAAAAACGACTACAATATGTGCTCTAGTAAGTTCATGTACCTCGGTGTTTAATTTTTTTGGTGAGATTTAGAGGATAGCATTAAACCAACTGTGTAGTGGCATGACTTAATCTAACAGTATCTGTGTAATTTCAAAGAAGACACATCTCTTTTTGCTTAACCTGTATTTGGTAGAATTAAAATTGGATTTTGTGGAGTAGGATTGTGTTGCTTGTGTAGGAATATATGTGGGAGGGAGGAGATTGAAGTGTGATATTTAATCATTGCTGTGATGCTTTAGTGTTAAAATTCTTTGGCTCCAAATATCAGCAAGTCCTCAAATCCTGAGTTATAGCTCAAAAGATGGACTCCTTGAGAAGCCAGTAACTTGTCCATTGTAAACTGTGTGAACCTGTGGGGCTGAATCTGTGTGCAGTCTGCTGCCATCTCCTCTGGTTGGTGGTTCTCCTTTCCCCTGGAACGGACTGTAAGAGCATACTGGATTCAGGCTGTGGGCTGAGTGAGTTTTTCTTGAAACAGCAGCGCTGTCCTGCTTCCAGTTGTCATCAGCTCGTGAGGAAAGAGGAGGCTGGAGAGAGGGCAGCTGCTGCTATCTCAGATCAGCCCATTGCATTGAATATGTAGTGGCTAAATTGCCATGGAGAACAGTGTTGTGGGAATGGGCTGCGTGGCTTGTTCTTGCAGTGGGGATCTTAAGAGTGCAGTTCCTTGTGAGTGCACATCCAGGTTCTTGGCTCTCGCTGTTGGCAGCAGCGTTGTGAGCCTGCTGTGCATGGGAAGCCTCAGGACTATTGCCCACATTGTCAAGGGCCAGCTTACACATCTGGCCAGGGAGACTGATGCAGATCAACTCATCCTTATTACTGGCTCCCTCCAAAACCCCTCTTGTTCTTCCCCTTGCCAAACCTGGGATTATTGATTCTTGTCGATGAACTAACAACTTATTTTCTTTCGCTTTGCCACTCATTAGGTGAGAATTCTTTCTGCTTGTGGCTTCAGTGTCCTTCTGACCAGTTTTACACACACAGCTGTAGACAATGTCCTGCTGAAGCTGGCCAAATTCAAAGTTGGTTTCTTGCGCTTGGGGCGAGCTCAGAAGGTTCATCCAGATATTCAGAAATATACAGAAGAAGAAATCTGCAGGTCCAAATCAATGAAGTCCGTAACAGACTTGGAAGAGGTCTATAATAGTCAGGTGAGAAAACTGTTTTTTTGCTAGCCCTACAAATTATTAAAGATAATTAGTATTTTGTTTGGATGCTGCAGAGAAGGAACCCATCCCCAGGGTGTGCACTGCAGTAAGAAATCTGAGCTGAAAGAGATACGCAACCTCCGCATTGTTTCAATTTCTTTATAGCCAGTAATGACCTTCATTAAGTCTGAAAGCTGAGAAGCTTTGTTTATGTCCACACAAAGTAACTCATCATTGTAAGCAGTAAGCCCCAAAGACGCCAGCGCTTTTGTCTGAGACCTTGTGAATGGGCTGCCGCAGCCTCCTTTAGCAATATTTACGTACTGCTGCTGTTTGTCCCTTCTCCCTTCCACTTGTGCTCGTTGTGCCATTAGTACAATCAGCAGATGGGGAAGAGGAAGTGGAGTGCTGTGGAGCTGACCTGGCCAAACCCTTATTTTTGATGGAAGGATTAATGCTGTCTTTGTGAATGTTAATGCAAACCATAATGGGCGCTGGGTCATGTGAGTCAGTGCCAGCTTTAAATTAAATTCGCTGAAAGAATAAAGTTTGATGGTAGTTGGAGTAAATGCCAACTTCACAAAAGGTGCCATTTACCTTTTATTGATATGTATTGCAAGGGCATGACTGAAGTCATAAGGGCAATGACTTAGCATTTCTTATTTTAGTCATTTTGGATTGCGGTGGAAGCACAGCAGTGGGAAGAACTGTGCTGCTGTTGTTGTTTTATCTTCTCTTCAGTATTGAAAAAAAACCCCCAAACCACCTGACTTTTCACAGTAGTCATTTCAGCACACTCCATGAATTGTCCATGAATAGAACGTGGCATCACTCTGAACACATGACAGGAGCAAGTTGTTTGCTACAGTCTGCTCTAAAACTGGTTTTGTTTGTCATTTGCAATTGATGCAAGAATATGTCAGGCCAATATATGTCTAAGTTGTGCTGGTCTGGTTTCGAGGATTATTAAATTTATTTCTGTGATTTTACAGTTTAGTTTAATGGGAAATATTTTTTCTTTTAACACGGAGAACACAGTGCAAACGGATATAAAATGTACCTTATGCTTAAAGTGTATCTCAATTTTCAGCCAGTGGTAGCAACGTCTTGCATGGGAGTAAATCACCCCATCTTTGTTCAGAAGCAATTTGACTTCTGTATTGTTGATGAAGCTTCCCAAATAAGCCAGCTCATCTGCCTGGGCCCACTGTTCTGCTCCAAAAGGTTTGTGCTGGTGGGGGACCACCAGCAGCTGCCTCCACTTGTGCTGAATGCAGAAGCAAGGTAAGATAAAATGCTTCTAGACAATTACTAGTCACAATTTCTGGGAAGGCTCTTGCAGTGTTCTGATTGACACATTTTGATTTTTGTTTTTGTGTTGTAACAGAGATCTTGGCATGAGTGAAAGCTTATTTAAAAGGCTGGAACAAAACCAAAATGCTGTTGTCCAATTAACTGTGCAATACAGAATGAATAGGTACTTTCAGCTTTTATTTATTAAATTGTGTTCTTAACGTGGGATTGAAATAGCAAGATTTTTATGCCTTTTCTTGTGTTTTAAATCTTTAGTAAGATTATGTCCTTGAGTAACATGCTGGTATATGAAGGCAAACTGGAATGTGGCTCAGAGAAGGTGTCAAATGCCACTGTTAACTTGCCCAACCTAAAGAAATTGAAACTGGACCTTGGAGATGCTTCAAAGACATGGCTGAAAGAAGTCCTTGATCCAAACACGCCTGTGTGTTTTCTGAACACAGAGAAGGTAGAGTTCATTATGCTCTTTCAGACATTGTATTTTGAGGCAAGTTCTCAATACAGTCAACATGTAAAACTTCATTCAGCTTCAGTAGGGTAAAACAGGGACCTTCAGAAAGTGTTTTTCTAGGATCTTGTGAAGTGTGCAGCACACAAAAATGTTGGTATTGTTGGCATAGCTGAGCAGGGGTGGTACAACTGCTGCTGGAAACATCACATCTTGACAACTTGAATTTAGATAATATTTCAGAAAATACTGAATGGACTGTAAACTTTGTTTTTCCTGTACAGTATAGCTCAAAGTGTGTAGCCATACTGGATGTCCTTGCAACCAGGGAATGGCCTTATTTCCAGTGGCTGAAGGTCAGTGGTGTCAAAGCCGTGTGCTAGTGGCAGCAGCTGCAATTCTCCACGGAATTTTGCAGACATTCTATACACTGAAGTGTAAGAGAGTACTAAGTTGTTTTAGGTATGTCCTTTCATGGAGATTCACACTTTCGCTGGAAAAATAAAACTCTAGTGTGGATAAAAATTCTGCAAAGAAACTGACTTGCAGGAAAATGAGGAAGAGTTTAACCGCATGTGGAAAAAGATTAACAAATTAGTACCTGTTTGTGGTCTCTAGTACTTGTCACTGTAATTAATGACTGGATTATGATTTGAGTCTTTCTTCCTGCTTAACAGGTTTTGTGTTGATTCCTATTAATACTGTGTTTTGTCAATAATTATATCAACTGATGATCTTTTATGCTGACCCTGGTTAGAACTCACCAGTCCTTCTATGCTCTCTATGACATTGTACAGGATTCATATTTTTTACAGCAGTTCTGATAGAATCTCTTCAATGACCTAAAAAGAAGCAGTGTTTACTTTGATGACTTAGAGAAATTTCTAAAAATGTCTAAACTAAAAAGAGACATTTTCCAGGAATGCCTCGACAGCTGCAGTCTCTTTTCCAGGAAAGCAGACAGTTGGTCCCAGGGAAGAGGTTTGTTAATAGGAACCTGGCTGAAACACTGTTCATCTAGTAATCATAGCAAAATTGCTAATGAGAAAACTAGAGTTTCTGTTCCATTTATTTTTTTTTCCTAGAAAGCCCTATCTCAAGTGTAAGACAGCTGTCCTCTTCATAGAAACAGGAGGAAAATTTTTATTTCCAAAATATTCTCCATTTGTTGAGACATGAGGCTATAATGTAATTTCTCCTTTTGGACTTCCTGTCAGAACTCCGTGTATTGTGGTAGTCGTGGAGGGGGAAATGGAAAAAACATCACTGAACATGACAACAAACAAAAGCAGCATTTATTTTCTTTGACTTCATAGTAGGATTTTTCCCCCTGTATTGTTTATAGTGTAACCAAGAAAAGCTTATGAAGAAGTAGAATTGGGGCAGAGGGATACAAAGAGAGAGAAAGAAGAGGAAAAAACACCATGACACCACCAGGCAGCGTACATTTATTATGCTGGCTTTTTAAAAAAAGAAAAAAAAAAAAGCCTCCATTGTTTTCTGCTTAACAATGCAACATGTTTGTGACAGCAGTCGGAAATCTATTTGTCTTTTCTGCCAACCCGTGTCAGTCTGCACTCCTCTGACAGCTCGGGGCTGCCTGTTGAAAAATGACATCCTCGATTTAGGGCAAGTCTCCTGAGAAATTCCAGGCCCAAGTTTTTTTTAGTTGAGAGTTCTGCTGGTGTCCTATGGGAACAGGAGAAATATAAATGTAAGCATGCGTTACCATAAGCATGACACAGCATTTAGAACTTCTTTCCTAAAATGATTTTTGTGTGGTTTTTAGCTACACTAATGCCAGTGTGGTCAGAAATTAACTGTGTGGTAAAACACTGCTCTTCTGCTTGAAGAGAACTGGAGCACTTGGAGTTTGGAGGCTTCCAAACACACATTCATTGCTATTGGTGCTACTTCAGCTTTAGAGAAGGCAAGAGTCAAGCAAAGAGGAAAAATTGCAAAACTGTGACACTGCAGTGACAAGAGTTTACATCCTGAGATTGTTGGCCTCATTCATACAGGATGTAGGGATTGGGAGGTAATAGTTAAGAAATGGCAAATTCAGTGAATACTTGATTTAAAGGTTGGGAGTTCAGTTTAATACTACCATTTTGGATAGTTCTTGCTGCAGCTTTAAATGTAGGCTTTCAAACGTTTTTAAAAAATATCCTTTATGCCATGGAATGAGGAAAATTCACTGTAAATATTGTTGTATGGAAAGCGTTAAAGCAAAAGTCCCTCGTAAAATATAATTTGCTCTCTTACCTTATCAGCTGGAAAATGTCCAGTTTTGGGTTTCTTGATTTATGATGTATAAAGCTGAACTGTAAAGCCAGAGGATTAAGCTTTGGCAGTTTCTTAAGGTGACTAGCTAGTGCTAGAAACTAATTTTGGGGATTGTTCCAATTTGTTTTGCAAATGCAGTATTCTGAAGTTAATTCACAGTACAGGCTCTTCTGTTTAGTAAAATGTAGCATTTAACTTTATTTTTTAAATTTATACCGTTAGTATAAATCCACATATGACTCAGTGAGTTAGGGACAGCATATAGTACCCCATTATAGACAGCAAAAGTCATTATTTTCTGTTTGTATTTTTAAAGGTCCCAGCACCAGAACATGCAGAAAAAGGTGGCATAAGTAATGTGACAGAAGCTAAAATAGTCCTTTTCCTCACATCCTTATTTATTAAGGTATCTTTTACTTTATTACATGGTTTGGAGGGAGAGCTTTTTAACTAGTCATGTTTACGTTGCTTTAGTAGTGGTGACTGTATGTATTGGGTAGTTCTTTTGGGGATAATCTTAAAGGTGAATTGAAGATTGCCTACATGTCAGTGTAGTGAGGAGCCTGAGGTCTGCATTCCTTTTCCTGTCCCTTGCCTGCTTGGATCTGAGATGCAAAAACAAAAGCTGGGTGCCAAATTCTTTTAAGAGATGAGGGCTTTCTTGAGAGGGAGGGAAGAGGATTTGCCTTTGTTCCTTATTTCATCCAGTCAGCTTCAGGAGTAGTACCGACTAGGAGCTCTGAGTGCTTACCTCGCAGTTTAAAGAAGAAAGAAAAATGAGGATTTCAAGGATATGTGTCTTTGTGCTAAGTTAAGACAAAGCTTGGGAGCTTGCAGTTACTAATGTTTTCTATCTTCTTTAGTTAATACTAGTTACACCTACAGTCCCATTAGGGTAGATACAATATCTTGCAGCACTGTTTAAAAAAAAAATTTGAAAAATCCTTAATGGTCTTCTGATGGTACTGAGTTTCCCAAGCCAACTACAGTGACAGATTTTTCTCCTGTTTCTTCTTCATTCAGGCTGGCTGTAAGCCCTCAGACATTGGCATTATATCACCATACAGACATCAGTTAAAAACAATCACTGATTTGATGGCAAAGTGGAAGGAGAACAGAGTGGAAGTCAACACGATCGACAAATACCAAGGAAGAGACAAAAGTATCATAATCGTGTCTTTTGTTAAGAGCAGTATTGATGAAAATGTAGGTTGGTCATATTAACTTTGTTTCAGTCAATTTTAGTAGTTTAGATGCATTTTGAAAATGAGTGGTTTATGTCCATTAAGTAGGAAAAGTAAAAGCAAGTGACATTTATTTCCCAGCTTGGCACCCTCCTGAAGGACTGGCGCCGCCTGAACGTTGCTATCACGAGAGCCAAGCACAAGCTGGTCATGGTGGGCTGTGTTCCATCCCTGTGCTGCTACCCTCCCTTGGAGAAGCTCCTCTGCTATTTGCAGTCCCAGGCAATGATATCCTTTTTCTCCACGCTAGTTTGGGAAAGGGGAAAGGTAAGATTGACTTACTGAGGTTTCAGGTAAGAATGGGAAAGATCTTTGATTATTTAGGTTATACTTTTAACAGTGGTTGGCAACGCAGCACAAAATACACTGTTTAAATTTGCCAGAAGTATACTTGAGATCAAGCTAGTGGATGGATTTAGAACCTTCTCTGTCTTCAAAAGCAGAAGAAGTCAATGCTGACTTGCAAGTCAACTTTGACATAATGTTTTGATTTTGAGGACTGAATTTTTAATTTTTAATGCTTTTGCATTTTTTCCTGTGATCATTTCTACTTTCTTGGCATCTCAACGTCAATGTAGTTGCATTCTTCCAGTTAACACATCTGCTTCATGAATAATGTTGGTGGAAAGGAAAATAGTGTCACTTTCAGATGACTTGGTAATTTTTTCTTTCTCTCTGGCTTTGTGCTGAGTAAGCTTTAGCTATTGCTGTTTCCATCTCCTATTTAAACAGGAAAGAACATTGTTAACTGCTTTCCTTGCAAACACCAATGCATATTCAAAGAGGTTTTGGGAAAGCAAAATGTTGTTGAAATTCTTCCTTAACTTGCTACATCTTGAATCTTCCAGCCGGGGCTCATGAAAGTATCCAGAAGTGTAACATCTTATGAGTGTGAAGATGGAAAGTTTTACAGGCCTTTGTATCTTTTCTTCTCCTGTTGTTTAATGTAACTAACGGGTAATTGCGGTATCAGTGCTGATGTGCACTGTTCACACACCAGGAAACATTCCATTATTTTGGAAGTTTCCTTTCAGTAAAATAACAGACATTTCTTGAAAAAGCTGATGTTTACAGTGCTACTAAAGCACCCAGCTTACTTGTGACAAACCAGAAATACGAAGCACTCTGTTCCTTCCACTACTGGATATTGCTATATTCTCTTTTACCTTGATGAACAGTTACCTGCAGAAGTGAGTGGGGAAACACTTGAAGAGGAAGGGAGTGTAAACCAATGTTGTATTGAGTCACAGTTTTCTGGGCTCAGTTTGGTTTTAAAAACTTGAAAATGTAGTTTACATACAAAAATTCCATTTGTTAGAATTGCTAATTAAGGTGCTGTGTTGTGCTGTTTGGAAAAAAAATAGGAAAAACAACTTCTTCTTCAAAGCCCCACATTGTCCTTTGAAGTCTACTCCTGTTTTTAAAAATGCTGATGTCTTTTATATTTATATACATAATGTAATTAATCCCTCATGTGCAGATCCCTTGATGACATTTCTAATCTCTTGATTTTGCATACTTAGGGAGAAATGTGATACTGATTCACTTAATGCCCTGTTATTAACTAATGTGTTCAGCAGATCAATCTGAAGTGAAATGCTTCATGGTAGAACTCTTGTTTTCAGTTTATCTGATCTGTAGTCTTCAAAACAAAAATTTCCCGGGGAACAAAACTAGAGATGCAGCTTGCTGACTAAGAAGTTTACATGCTCAGGTTCTATTTTTTTAAAAGCTGATGGCATAGAAACAACAGAAAACACCTTTCAGCTGAGAGATCTGTGTTAGTTTCTTTGTGCTACCTCATACTCTACACTGAAGAGACTCAGAAGTTTCTTTCCAAGGTTGCTGGTGGAAACATCAATTTTTTTGATTCTTCAGAATCATGAGCATTTGTTTTCTCTTGGATCAATGTCAAGTAGCTGTGTGCATACAGTTGCAGACAAACTTGTTAAATGTGGGCATTTTCACTCTTTTAAACTGCTCCCTAACTTTTTGTAATGTTTGAAATAATAAAAGTTTGCTGTTGTTTTCGTTAAAGTGGTTTATACTTTGTTAATACTTCGCTTTATACAAGGCAAATATTTAGAACAGTACAACAATAATTTGAATAGTTGGCAGGATATCCTCCTTTTTCAGGTGAAAATATGTGCTTCATCAACTGTACCTGTGCTCTGGGTCTTTCAAAAGATGAAAAAAATAGAGTAAAACATACTCTTTATTACAGTAGTGATATCAGAATACTTTTTTAGAAGAGATTTTCTTTCTTTGTTTAGGATCTACATGTAGAAAACTCTTAAGATTTGGCTAATCTGTTTTCTTAGACCAAGTAATGCTTATCCAGGAAATGGTCTGCATGCTATTAAAAACTTAATAAATAAATTAGAGGTATTGCCATCCCATCATGAAGTTGCATGAGAAACAAACACGAGAACATTTCCTTATCTACTTATAAAATGCATCCTTCCTTCTTGCCATGTGGTAAAAATTAGATTGAGCAGCAGTCTACAGACGAAACCATGTTTTGCTCTGGTAGTCTCAATCAAAATGGAGTTGTGATTGTCTAAAACACTCAGTGTTTCAATGAATACACACAGCAAGTGAGTATCTTCTAGCAGTAAGGGATCACTTTTTCTATGTGCTGCCTTTGAAACAGCCTCCTCATGCAGAAGCAGCCATTGATGCTGCCGGGAAACATGCAGATGCATGCCTAGTGTGTTACGTGTTGCTGGGATTCCCAAAAACGAAAAAAAAAGAGGAAGTTGTTTTATGCCAGACTAGTAGGATCAGAGCATGACTATTAGAACTGTTTAATGTTTAAATGTATAGGTTCCTTTCTCCTTTTAAGAGGTGGGAATGGTGGATATAGGAAGTGTCCCTGTCTCCATGTTTTATCTGTGTTTTATCCCTGTGTTGCCCTTGTCCTTTGGTCCTTCCTTGCAGGCCCAGGCAGTGATACCCCTCATGCTGTTTTGTGCAGTCTCTGAAGCTGGGCAAGGTAAAGAACTCCTTTTTATTTTACAGGTTGTTGGTTAACCTTGCCCAAAAAGGTGAGAGGAAAGAATAACTATTAAGGAAAGCATTTTGTAGTGCTTAGGGTGCAGTAAGCATCACCTGAGAGATCCCATCTGGATGTGACAAACATGCTTGGTGGTAAACACCTCAGTGTGTTTTGGTTCTTTTCTAGCCAGATTCACATTTTAGGGCTTTTTAAAATTAAACCCCAAAAACTTGGTTTTTTTAAATACCGGTTTTGATTCCCAGCAGGTTACCTTTGAAGGTATTAAACTCAGATTTTTCCAGAATAGTATTATTTATTCTGACACATGTTATCCAGCACTACAGAATTTATTTGGAATAAATGCTAGGGATTGAAGCTTTATGTCACAACAGAAGGGTAGAGAAGTCTCAAGTTTGTGCTGCCTGATACCGCTTAGCTCCTGTCCGAGGCTTCCTGTGCCGAAGGCTGCCCTGCCGCTCTTGCCCATACCTGTGGCCGACGCCGCTCTCCAGGCGGGCAGCTGGGGCCGGGGGCGGCGCGGCGGTGCCGGAGGCGGGAGGGCTATCGCGACAGGGAGATGGGAGCCGGGAGCGGCGCGGCGGTGCCCGAGGCGGGGCGGCTATCGCGACAGGGCGATAGGGGCCGGGGCGGGCAGTGCCGGCGCGGCGGTGCCCGAGGCGGGGCGGCTATCGCGACAGGGCGATAGGGGCCGGGGCGGGCAGTGCCGGCGCGGCGGTGCCCGAGGCGG
>VWPU01002666.1:0-33642 GCA_013398955.1 Callaeas wilsoni | reverse complement strand
CGGCGGCGGCGGCCGCGGGTTCCCGCTGTCATGGCTGAGCAGGGGCGCCGCCCCCATAGGCGCGCGCGGGGCGGGGCGGGTGCGCGCGCGCCGTTCAAACCGCCAACGGCCGGGGCGGGGGCGGGGACAGCGACAGCGGGGACACGGGGACATGGATACCGCGACAGGGACAGCGACAGGAAGGCGGCCGCCGGCGGGCAGCTGCGGTCGGGAGTACGGACGAAGCTGAAGCCCGGGGAAGCGGTGGGAGGAGCGGCCGCGGGGTCGGCGGTGATAAGCGGCCGGGTAGCGGCAGCGGCCGGCCCCGGGTGTTCCTCCGCTAGGCCGGGGACCGCGGCTGTTCCCGTGCTGGCTCGCGGCCCGCCCTCGCCGGGCCATTGTGGCACTGCCCGAGTGCTCGGGGATGCAGGTGACCTCCAGCGCCCCGCCGGTGGGACAGAGGTGCCGGGCCTGGCAGCCCCCTGAGCAGCGAGCAGCGCCTCGGTCCCTGCCTCCCTCAGAGAGTTCTTCTGCACCTGTTCCTGGTTCCGTTTAAGTGGATGCACAACACGCGTCATCGCTTCTTCCTCGCCATCAATGTGTTCCTAGTTGGGAGAGTCTTGTGCCATCTCCTAATATTGTATTTGCCTTTTACATAGCTGCACTTTGGGGGTAATTGTAATCTTCCTGCCATTGAAACACTCTACTGAGTCTTCGTTGCTCCCATCTTCAGAAATTCTTACTAGTGGTTCCCTAACTGTGTGACATTAATATTATTATTGATTCTTGTCCTACTGCAACTATTAACTTCTTTATCATACCATGGAATCAAAGAATGGTTTGGGTTGGAAGGGACATTAAAGACCATCTTGCTCCAAACCCCCTGCCATGGGACTCTTTCATAGATATCATAAGTAGTCCAGTGAAAGCTTGTGGAAATCAAGAACTTTGATATTTTATTAGTGCCTGTATTTTTCTGGGCCTGTTGAAACTAGAGAAGACAAGACTGACAGGGTCTTTTGTCAATGCCCACAAATATCTGAAAAACAAGTATCAAGAGAATGGGAACAAGTGGTGCGTGGTGACAAGGGGCAACAGGCACAAACTGAAGTTCCATCTGAATAGGAGGAAAATTTTCACTGAGGGCAGAAGAGCACTGGAACAGGCTGCCCAGAGAGGCTGTGGAGTCTCCGTCTCTGGAGATTCTCAAAAGCAGTCTGGATGAGATCCTGTGCAACCTGCTCTGAGTGACCCTGCTTTAGCAGGGGGTTGGACTAGATGTTCTCCAGAGATCCCTGCCCACCCCAGCCACTCCAGCAGGACAGAGTGAGGAGAGAGTGGTAAAAAAAAGGCTAGGAAGAACAGCAGTTTCCAGCCTTTATAGCGTCACTGGTCCAGATAGCCTTTGGAAATCCAGAAGTGCGGCTGCAGCTTAGGCAGAGCTGGCTCAGGTGCTGGGCCAGAGCAGTTCTTCCAGCTTGAGCATAGTTGTATTCTTAGTCTACTGCCTTTGTTACTCTGGAGCATTTGCCATGGGGAAATTGGAAAACCTGATGTCTGAACCATTTAAAACAGACCGAAAAAGCAGACAAAGGGGTATAAAGCACAAGCTTTTGCTGGCCTTTAGAATTCCTTAGGAATGGTACGAGATTATGTATTTTATGTCACAGTGCATTCCTTAGTAAGAAAATTTAAAACATATCAGTCATTCGTGTTATATTGAAGACAAGTATTGGGTAAAACTTCCACATGGTGTCTTTCTTCCCCAGTAAACATGACTTGTTGTGTGAACTGATAAAATGGCATTTACAATTTAAAAAAATGAACATGACCCAAAAACCTTTTCAATGAGCTTGCACAGGATGTGATTTCACATCACATACAAGCCTTACCTGGAGAACTATGGTGTACATTTTTTTTAGTTATTAAAAAACCTGTGGGTATAATGAGGAAATCTGTGGACTGCTCCTATCTTATCTCCACTTTTGTCTGTGCTCATGATGTGATTGGCAGAAGAAACTTATTTATACAGAGGTTATTGTTACATGTGCATTTGTTGCCAGATTTTGTTATTGTGAGTCACTGTGGTTTCATTCATTGAAGCTGAAGCTTTTGTGGAGCAGTAATGGACTGATGTGGACTGATAGCAGAGTTAATACTTTATACTGGATAAATCTGTATGCATTGCAGGCTCAGATACAAGATAATTCCTCTTTTAGGAACTTGCTCCTGCTGCCTGCTTTCTCACCAGCTGAGGTCCAGCTAACATACCGATTTCAAAACTGGAACAAGGGTAAATCTCTTGCTTTAGAGCATTTCAACAACATGTTTTAAAGACTGGTTATGTCCATGAGTTCCTCTAGATGTGATTTCCCTACCATACCTGAACAGTGGGACCGATGTGATTGTATTAGAGACTGGAAGTTCAGAAACACTCGGGGAATCCGTGATGAGTGGAGAGGAGCCATCAGCAGATGGCTGTATCACATCACAAGAACTGAGGGCTTTGTGTTATGCTGAGCCTGCTTCATCAGGGTGTGTAAGCAGCTCACTGAACACAGTGTGATTATTATATGCCTACAATCAAGTGTGCTAAACCATACTTGTGTTCACCTCTGGTCAATCAATAGTCTCAAATTCTTAGAGATAATCAGCAGTCAAATATCTTGGGTTTTATACACAACACACCTTAAGAAAACAGCAGTTAGCCTTTATAGCAGTGACAGTGAGGAATGTGCTATGCTGAATGGGAGGATGTTATTACATTCTGTTAAATATTAAATTTAAAATATGTTGGAGAAATGAAAGGCACAAAAGAATACAAGGTAATGCTCTAGATTTAAAAAAATTAGCTGGTGTGCAAGACCATAAAGCTTATTGAACAAGTTGTTTACCACAATGTGTTCTGAGGACAAAAAAAGTTTTTCTGATGCATTTCACCATTATTTCCTAGGTGCTTTTGTTAAATCTTCCTTTATTTTCTAGGAAGTGGTTAAGTAATGCTAAAATAACATTTTAGATGATTACCTAGCTGTCATCCCCTTTAATCAGCTCTCTGCACTCTGAAAGGCAGTTTAAGAAAGTGCTGGGTTATCAGCAGGAAAATTTCTTACACTTTTGGTGTGTGGAACTTTGACTTACTGCACGGGTTTAAAAATCTATAGAAGTCTTTTCTACAGACTGCAGGTTTGCTTATGCTTCACTTAATTTAAAGACAGCTGTTTAAAAATGGAACTGAACATGTAAGCCAGCTTTTATGACAGTCTTTGGAGAAACAATTCCAGTGACAATAAAGACTGCGTAAGCTTACCTGAGAAAAAGTGACTTGGGCTAACCTGGCACTCAGGCTAATGTGCACAAAAGCCAGTTCTTGTAGCATCAATGACTGCAAGCTGTCATTTGGCTGCAGTTCCACTGCCCTCATCCCACTGGGTGTTTGTGTAAAGAGAAGGGCGGACACACAGAAATTCAGTGAAGCTCATTAGCAGCACACACAGCACAGCACTGGCCATCACCCTGATGAGCAATCCTTCCAGTCTGAACTCTCACACTGTCACTCGGACATCTTTATCCATACAAGGATATAGATTTGTTTTGTCCCTACAGGCAGATATGGATAGTGACTGGATTTGGAAAACAGTAACACAGGTTTCTATGATTTTTACAATAGCTGATGTCAATATAACAGAATCATTACAAGCATGATACTAGTTTTGATTTTCAGAGTATTTTTATTACTGTTTCAATTGTACAGTTTCACCATTAGAGAACAATACATAGTGTACAGTACATAACTTGCATGGTTCTCAGGTTTTGAAGTCATGTGCCAAGGTTCAGGCTGCAGAAGAGAGTTCACCATGCCTAAAACGAAAGCAGGCACATACACACAGTTCTACATTGCTGCAGCATCAGCACAAGCTTGTGTGGCAAATGCAACATTATAAGCACCTGCCATTAGGAGACTGCATGTACCAAAGGGCTTCTGACATGGATCCTTAATATTCTGCCCCTGTAGCATTTTTTCATGTCAAAGTGACAGCACTAGAAAAACACATTAAGCAGTTCACTCCTTGGTTTTAAAAGTTAGTCAAAGGGTACAGCTAGTGAAACACCTCACAAAATGAAATTACAAATCTGATATACATTTTGCATAGTTAAAATTATGTTTGGATAACCTTGGTTACTGGATTTTTTTCTTCTGGCCTTTGTACTTTTGCTTTGAGCTGAACAGTTACTCAAAACACTCCCTCATTCAGTGCCCCCCAGTCACTTCAGATACCTTTCCATTTCTTTTGCTGCTTTCTTTTCCTTAACCTCTTTTAACCTTTTGTATTCCTCCTACAGCAATATACTGTGCCAGACATCCACTCCCTCCCCTTTGGCTACTCCTGTTTATTTTCTTCAGCTTTTCCCTCCTCTTCAGTCACTTCCCCTTTCTTCTGTTACTCTTCTCAACATCTCTGGGCTCTTTCTCATCTTCAACCATTCTGACTATCTCTTGATAGAGAGACAATGCCACAGGTTTCTCCTTGTTGCATCCAGCTGCTATTGCTATTTGCAATACTACTTCTAAATGCTTCAAAAGCATTCACCTCTAGGTGCCTCATTCTTTCCAAAATTACACATAAAAAGTTTTTAATTTTTTTTTTAATAGTGAATAGAAGATGAAAATCCTACTCACTGCCTGGAATTGCAGCTAGAAAGAAGAAAGAGATAGTAAGAGGGAAACAGAATGAAAAATTACAATCCCAATGTAATAGTGCATATTCCCTCTCTTGAACTTTGAGTTGTTTGGGTTTTTTCCCTCTTAGCATGGAGTTAAACTTCTTCACAGTGTGTCAGCTTACTGTCACAATTTTCTGCTACAGTAAACTTAAACAAGTTTGATCACATTTGCTTCTTTAATCTGTTGATAAGGGTTGTTTTTATAAATTCCCACTGAAGAATTTTGCTAAATTCTTTTTAACTAGTCTCTAGCATTAGGAAAATATCTGCCTCCTACCTGTTGACGACAGAACAGAGGAGGGAAAAAATTTACATGCATCCTCTGTAATGCAGAGGCTGCTGAGAAAAGCACATTTTAAAAGTATTACAGGGCAGCCTGCATCACTGATTACTTATAGCATGAGCAACTTTGCAAATTTTGCGTGCCTACTGTGTGCAAAATGAAAGCTCTTCTTCCTTCACAGTCTCTTACACTTTTAAGTCAAAAGCAAGTAAGTTGCTTCTAAGTTGATTGTCTGCAACTTACTTTTTGCCAGTAATTGGCACTTTGCTCTCTGGTTCTGTTACAGATTCAGGCTTGTTTGGTTTTGTTGGTGGGCTTTTTTGTTGTTGTTTGTTTGTTCTGTGGAAGTCGAATGCAAGGAGCCCAAGTGTTCAGCAGCATAGGGAGCCAAGCCAGGTTTTGCTCATTTGCCCCAGCCCTGGCAACAGGCAGGAACATTACTACAGCCAGACAGAGCTCCTGTTGTCACACAGCTCTGCCCAAGCAGTTTCCATTCAGGTTTCAAGTCTGCACACAAGCTAATTACTCACATACATTAAGAACCACTTTCAGTATTTAACTGTATGTTTTTAGTATGGCTTTAGGCTTATTTTTCTGTTAGTTAAACATTTAAAAAGAATATACTTCATTAAAAAAACACTATACATTTTGAGATAAGCTAGTGCCTGTGAAAAGTGCTAACTTTGGAAAGTGCAGTCCTCCATATAGCCAAAAACAAAGACAGCAACAGTGCAGGCACCTCTGACCTGGCTGCAGCAGTGAGGAGCCAGCACAGGGAACAGGGGAAGGGTGATTGATTAGCCCCTCGTTTGATTCCCTGCTGACATACACAGGGACAGCAGCTCTGAGCACCTGTCAGTCACAGCATCACTGCCAACACCCAAAGTGACGGACTGGACAGCACAGCTACCAGTTCCAACAGCTCTATTTCTGCCCTCTTAGTCAACACAGAATCATCATCCTTGAGGTAGACGACCAGATATTCCAACACACTTTCCCTGCACCTTTCAGTATCAAATATTTCAAGTAAAAATAGCTATTTTCAAGCACTGGAACTAGTGATTTCACTTTTGCCCACAGCATTATCCCTTCTGTATCATGTCTGGAATGAGCTCTTTTGTATTACATTTGATGCTTTACATTTTCAAAGCACATCCAAAAATGAGCTAAATGAGGATTACATTAAACCCTACAATTGAATCATAGTATATGATTATATATAGTGTGTGTATATATATATATTATATCTATAGTTTTATGGCCAACTTATAAGCCCCTGAGAACAGAGTTTACGCAGAAACACTGGCACCAATAACACTAGAGGACACGGCTTTATTTAGATGTAATTAGCATAGAAAGCACCTGGAATTATTTATATTTTCTATTTATAATAGATTAACTCTTTGGATATTTTCATAACTATATTAAGAATACATTTGTTAATCTTAACATCCACTGTGGAAAGATTATATTTACATAAAAATACATAAAGGCTTGACATGAAAGAGCAAGAAGGAAGAAAAGAAAGTGCCTGCTCTTGTGCCCTTATTTATATACACGGGTAGTGCCTTTAAATCAATTCATATGAGTGTGGGTCCCAGGTGTGAATAGAAGTTACAAGTTCTGTTTCATAATGCTTTATGCATCTATGATATTGACAGACTATTTATATTGAATTACAAATACATCCTACAGTAACTGTGTCTATGGGCTCAGGCATCCAGCCCTGAGAGAAACACGAAGTCTGTCCCCTGCATTTGTAAAAATCTCCCAGATGGGGCACACGTTCAGAATTGACTGTTTTCACAACTCTGTACTGAAACACACCTGTCCACCCAGCACGGGGGATGATCCCTCAAGGTCCCAGGAGGGAGGATCCCTCAAGCCTTCTGGTCTGCGCTGGGACCCACCACAAAGGGTTACTCTTTCACCCTTGTAAGACTTGGACAAGTCATTCAGGTTCGTCTTGGTGACACAGTAACAGCTTGCTTAAACTGCAAAACGAGCCCAAACCCAATTCAAAACAGATTCCAACTGTGTTTTTGTATCTACCTACAGTTGATGCTGTCCAGAAAAAGCCAGTTCAAGATAACAACATTACATCACCTGTGAAAATGAAACTGTCCATTTTTCAGAGTACAGGAGCTTCTTATATTGGCTACATTCTTCATTAAAGTCTCCTAACACAATCTAGGTTTGCAACATACTTTGAAAAACAAACTAAACATGTTTGCAATACTTCAACAGGAAAATGGAATTCTTTCCAAACTGAAAGAATATGAATTTTGTTAAGTCAATAATGACAACATTTTTGTAGGTAAGAAGTGCAAATTTGTGTGTATTACCTCTGAGAATTTTACACTGCTACCTACAGGGAATTTTTAATTTTCTTCATTTTGATGTGCTTTACCAGTTGAATAGTACATTTTGACCAAGAGTCATAAAGTATATTTGACTGCTGCCTCCTGACTGTACAGATGCAAAGAACACCTTGAAAGGGAGAAAAAAAAGAAGAAAAAAAAGATGCTACTGTCAGTTTATATTTATGAAAATATTTTTACTCATATAGGAAAGGTGATAGAATGCCACAGTCCCCAATGCAAGGACATATATATATCACAATTGAACTTTAATCTCATGAGAAACTTTTTAAAGTGAAACTATACTTGTGGTACAACTGCATTTTTAAAATTTATTTCTTTTCTTATTTGAAAAGACATAGGAGAACATTAAAAATAATTAATCTAAGGTTTTAGGGCTTCCGTTTTCTTATTATGACAGTGGGACTAAACAGATTTCAGAGAACATTTATCAAAATTGCTATATGCAAGAAATCACACATGATTATCCATACCCTGGTGTCTGCAATTAAGAGTGTTGGGGGGTTTTTTCCCCCATGATGACTGCTCTGAACTGCCTGTAATTTCAGTAGCCCAGGAGAGGCAGTCCTGTAGCTGGGAACTTTTGGGGCTGACTCTGTAAGCCTCCCCACCACACCTGTGGTGCTGTGCAGTTCACAATGCCTGTATTTGTTACCACTGATAGCAGTGAAGACTGGGTGGAACAGAGAGTTCCAACAGCTGGTGCTGGGAACGTGTGCAATATCCATCATGAATCCATAATGGGTGCTGTGTGAGATCAGTGACTGCACTGGCTTTGAACAGGGAACTTATACCAAGGCAGGAAATAACCAATAACAAAGTTACCAAAATGAGCTGCTCTGTCACAGTCAGCTATTACTCATTTTTGCTAAGTAACCACACTGTAGTGATCTCTGTACCTTGTCATTTCTTTCGCATAGAAATTTTAGCTTCTGTGCTTTCTTGTGCATAAATACTCCTTCCAGATTTCCTGTTTCCACAGAGCGTAGTTCAATCGCTTTTTCTCCCCAGCCCATGACCTGATTGGACTGAAGGTAAGCTAAAAGAAAAAAAAAGAGAAAAAAAAGTTTGATACTATTTAACAGCTGAAAGACTGATTTTTGCCTCATTTATGTTAATTATGGACCTGATGCATTACTCTTTGATAACAATATATTCTGAATTATTTGTATTTTAAGTTTACACAAAAAGCCTTAGGAACTACTACTGTGTATCTGAGACTCAAAAAGCCTGGAGGAAACCTCTGAAAGGCATCTTGTCTAACTGCTGGCCCCAAAGCGGGGCCAAAATAGATAAGGTTACTCAGGACCTTGTACAGACATGGTTTGATGGATATTTCACAACCTTTCCAAGACCCTGCTGCAATACATCACTACTTTCAAGGCTGAACATTTCTTCCTAATATCTTGGCGCAACTTGTGCCCATCTTTGCCTCTCACCCTTTAACTGTTCATATTCAAGAAGAGTCTTGACTGTACTTCTCTGTACCCACTGTACTCTGTTCCCATTAGGAAGCTGGGTTTGTATTTACTATGGAGTTCAGCTTAGTCTGAAACCTAAATACTTCAGAATCTGAGACCATGACATGATTAATTTGGTGTCTTCCCATCACTGGTTATGTGCAATATTTCCAAAACCAAAAGAAGATATTCTAGCACTGTGGAAGCTTACTACAATACTCCCTTTAAATCTGGCAATAAGAAACTGGAATAGTGGTGAAGGAGTTAACACCACAGATTTCAAATTAAGCACAGTTTCAGTGAAAGCCCTCTGATTGGTACTTGTATGGGCTTCCAAGGTAAAATCACATTAGTTATGCTCTATTGATAGTCAGTGCTCAGAAATTGTTCTTCTTGCTCGACTATCAACTGTTATTTCATTAGTCTGAGAATTCTTGTGCTCTAAAATGATGTAGAGGGAATGTGGACACTGGATTGGGTTTTAGCTTCACTAGACAGTGCATGCCTGCCCTACATTATTAGTCTGCTTCTTAAAACCTTCTGTGTTGATTTAGGTTTTTCTTTAAAAATTAAACTTCCAGTACAGACTGATACTGGAAGCAACAGCCTGCAATCCTGCTTGAGAAGGACAGCAGAAAATAAAGGCAATATGCCCACGTGACTGTATATACTTCTAGCAGGGTTGATTTAATATTAACTTGGAATCCTTGCTTTATAATTGTTGTTAGAACAAATGTATGAAAATCATACCTCCTTGGAAACACATATGGTTTGGTTACAGTACTGTGATTTTAGTTTCCTCAGAGTCTATAAACTTCCCCTAAATCTGTTCAGAATCAGTTATTCTTTGTGCACACTGAAGGCTTCCCTGCCACTAGTGCTGAGAGCAAGATAATTCTTTCCCAGTATCCCAGTCATGAGGAAAATGAAGAAATCAACCTGTTTGAAAAGCAAAGCAGCAGTGAGCAGCCAAGGGTGAGTGGCAAAAGAGGAGGAGTAGGAGTATTTTCTAAAACTCTAACACATGAAATTAATATATTTTAAAATATTTTCTTTATGCTTCAGGCTGTACAACATGGCATCATTGCTGTAGGTTGTGAAGAAACTGTCATTAACATTTCTGAACAGTGCAGCAGTAGCAGGATGAGCTCAGGGCAGCACCCATGCAGTCTACAGTATCTGAAAAGTAAGCCCAGACCACACATAAAGTGAGGAACATAAAAATGATACAAGACTCAGACTTTGGTTATTTTTTGTACCAACTGTCATCACATTAACCTTTTCCAACTTTGCTTCTGAACACAACAGAAACGGAGGCACCCTGTTGTTCTAGGGGATGGAAAGCAAGGCAGGTGCATGTATATAAACAGCATGAAACCATTCTGTGGCTACACTGTTTAGTATAGACCATATAGCTCTAGCAACAAAGAACTAATAAGTCTCCTGATCTTTTCCACTACATGAAATTTACACTCCAGGTGTCACTATGCTCTGTCTGTATCTGAGCCTTTGGCAGATTTCAATTTGATAGCTTCCTTGCAGCTCTCAGTAACCACTTCATTAGTCTCTGCTGCAACCTCTAGGTCATCTGCTGGATCCCTTCTGCTGTGTTCTGAAGAGATCTGACCTCCAGGCAGTATTCAAAACAGGAACATCATAAACCAGATAGGCCAAGTTCAGCCCTGATGCTCTGCTGTCTGGCCAATATACCAAGAACTTGTCAACTGACAATGGCAGGTTTAAGTACAAGTAGCATAAAAACTCAGTTTTGTAGCAGAATCAAAAAATTCTTTCCCAAATTTCATCTGTGAAACAGCATGCAGACAAAATGCCCTCATTACACCATTTGCACAGTTTCCAGTAATAAGGACTTATCTAGACATGGAGATTAATTTGAAGGATAGGAGGCTATGAATTCAAAGGTCAGTACTGAGTCACAATAATCCTCCCACGTGGGAGCTCTTAGAGGTGTTTCATGTGATACGACCTGAGAGCAGACACTCAGAATAAAGTTGTCTTATTTTGGAACAATAGCTGCTATACTACGAGCAACGTGGGAATAGTTACTTTGAGTCCACTTTCCACTGCAGCTTTAGATAAAAATATCCAGCTGGTATGTTGTAGAGCACTGAGGCAGTAATTTAACCACCTTTTGGTAACACTGTCTATTTCTTTACAGAACAGTCTTTTGGCTTCTAAAATGTACAGGGAAAAGGAAATAAAGACTTTTACTAGTTCCTCTGGGAATATTCAGATTTGTGTCAACCCTCTATGGCTACATACTGTAAATAATTCATTACTCACACAAAAGAGCAAGAGTGCTCCCAAATCTTATTAACTTGATGTTTCTTAATGCCTTTTTAAAACCTGTTTTATAGAAAATATTACAGCTATATTTATATTTAGCCCTACATATGTGTACATCTTTCAGATTAAGCATAGACTACTTCTACAGTTTTAATTTCCCATGAGATTTGAGCTTCCTCACTCCGATTTCTTATTAACAGATTGGTCACAGAGGTCCCAATTTAAGACTATGAATAAAATATATTTAGATTCCCTGCCCTAAATCCATCGATTATAATACAAACTATTTTTAATTTTTTTGTATCAAAATACTCTCACCAACTACAAAGTTTTCTTTCAAAATACTTGTTTAAAGAAATCAAGAAATGAGCAAAGGATGACTTGAGAGCACCCTCAGGGTAACACAAGACCCTTCTATCTCTGCAACAGAGAATGAAAATGGAGATAAGCTCATACAGACTTCAGGAGGTTTGAAATGGGTCTAGAAATCCCAAGAAAACAGGATCTTTTAAGAAACTGTCAAGTTGCCCCTAAGCTGGGCCATTCAAATAACAGTTATTCATGCTTCTCTCATGTTTGTCTGCAGCCAAGGATATAAAAGGATTAAGAAAATTAATAGGAGTTAGTGGTAAAATTATTAAAATAATAGTTAACAGAGGTCCTTATGTGAAGTTTGAGTTGTGTGTTTATAGGTTAGGTTAATTTTTAGTAGAAGTGTGATTCCAAGCAGAAGTCAAATTTGGTTTGTACCACATCCCAAAGACTGGCTTTTCCTAAAATTACTCAGGTAGAAGTGAAATGGAAAAAGGTGAACATCCTTGATTGTTCACTGTAGTATCCAGTTTCCTCCAAGCTATTAACAGGCTTCTGTGCAGTTTAATTGTCTTGGGCTTGTTTTGTTGGTATGTTTGTTTTAAAACAAAGAACAGGAGTGAGACAGAAATTAAAAGTAACAAGTAACACACCCAAAAATTTGCCTGCATTGTTCTTAATTTTCCCCATATTGTTAGCTCGAAGCCCTATGGGAAAGGTGAAACCAACAGCTGTCCTGGCTCCAGTACAACCAGAATCTCCTCCTACACAGCCAACTGCAGGCATGGGGACATTAAGAATCTATCACAAATACCCTGGGCTGGCAGCCCTGTGAATTTAAGTGATAAAACGAAGGGGCCATTTGACAGCAGTTCCAGATCTCTTCAGTAACTGACCCCTCTGTAGCTGTGAATTTCTACATAAAATGCTGTGAGCTATGAACAACCAAAACACTTTTTCCCCTCTGTAATTCACATAATACTCCCTGTGAAAACTGGTGGTAAGCTGCATCCTCCGGGAAGTCTGTCTGTATAGTCAATGTGTGATGCAATGAACAGTGTGACAAGAATACAGACTGCAGTCCAAATGGGAAGCCCCTATTGCAATCATTGGCTGTGTTAACACAAACACCCATAAATCTGTTTACTCTTTTACACATCTGGTTTGCTCAGAAGCTGCTTTATGTGCCATACAACCATTTTCACACAGATACAAACCTCATAAAGAAGTCAGGCTTCATGCAGCATAATCTCATATTTAATGAAGAGCTATTTTTCATACGTACCTACAGATGCTGGCATTTCTCCCCACTGCAGAACAGTCTCCTTTGTGAAATGCCCATATATATCAATGTAGATGCCTTCATCTTCATAGGTGAGCAGGAGCTCCATGCCGCTGGTGTTCGGGAGGATGATAATGGCATGTGGGCGTATTGTCCCCTGGATCTAGAATTGCATTTTACTAAGATTTATATCAGAACATATCTGCAATTTCAGTGATGATATCAATCTAACTAGCTTGACAGAGCAATAAAAAGAACCAGCTCATGGCTCATGGAAAGTGAAAGAAATGCCTGTTCCCAGAGGCTGTATAGTTTGCTAGTAAGCCTCTGAAACAGACTTTCTCCCCTTTGAATATGACAGTAGGTTTGCAAATAAATCAATGTTCACTAGTTCACTTAAATTTACCAGTGTTAATTGGTTTCACGAAGCCATGGAGCCGTTGAGACACAATAATATTTACTTAGTCACTCACAAAATACTTGCATTATATAAACAGGAGAAAGGTGGAATAAATTTGAATTCACAACTTTTTCAGAAGATGGAGGAAGGACAGAAACTTCCACGTTCCAGGAGATCAGTGCTTTCACTTTCCATGATATTTCCCTATCCCCACTCACAAGTTAAAAACCTGCAAATTTAATAGTATTTATCTTGCTGTAAAAAGTTCCCTGGACCTTTTCACTCTGTCCTTCCCTTCCCACATCCTTCACTACAAATAGCTGCCCACTCAACTGCTGTTGGGCACACCTCTGCATGCCACAGGAACAGTGCATTTCACTCACACGAATCTCTCCCAGAAGCCAACATATCCCAAGCAAAAAAACAAAACCAAAGGTGAAGTATACAACCATGAAGGTGGAGTTTACGAAAGCAATTTGAAAGAAAAAGAGGACAGCCTTGAAAAAACACTAACAAAGCATTTCCTTGTTTAAAGCACTACTCAAAACAGGATGTTAAATAGTAAATTAAACCACCACAATTAATATTTTTATAGGAAGCAAATGACTGGAGCTTTACATCATTCTCACAAGCCAGCCACACGCAGGTCTTTTTTTCCCCTCAAGCACAGACATTTATGCACACCGTAAGGGCACGACGAACAGTAAAGAAGCACGGAAGCTGTACTTGCCAAACTGAATACACTCAGGCCACCCACTTGACTCCGTGCCTCCGCAACAACTATCCGTAACACTAGAACGGGGATCCAGAGCCGCAGAGCAATTTTAATGCGTTGCCTTGGTACTCGCATGAGCGACCGGAGCAGGTAAGAGATGAAGAAAGAGGTGGGGAACCAGGAAAAGAGGCTACCAGAAAGCAAGAGTATCTCAAGTCAGCCTGTTACAGTCTGGGCTATTGCCACCACAAAGCTCCTTGAGATAATTATCCAGTTCTAGCAGATGCTCTTTTAAAATATTAGAATACCAAAAAAGATAGAGCCGCTGTAGCAGCTGATTTATTTCAGGTCTAAGACTCTGAAGGGAAAATATATTTTTAGTCTGTGCTAACTTGTGGCTGAAGAGCTTACACAAACGCAGTCAGTCTCAGGTGCCCCACATATTCAGGGCAGTCACCTGGGAAATCTCTCTCACCAGGTACCTAATTGTATTTGCAGCCTGTTGAAAAAGTAAAGCTTCTAAGAAGGTTCACTTTTTTTTCTTTGCGTTTCTTCTCTTGGGCAATTATGCTAATGATCCTTCTGACAAGTCACTGTTCACCTTGCTCAGCAACCCACTTCCAGAAAGGCACGTGGGTACCACGCTTCAATTTACAAACTGATGTGAATTCATCATAGCTGCATAGTTAACAAAGCTACTGTCAGATTAAATAAACCCTCTAACAAGACAAATACTAAGGACCTTAAAAAAAACCAACACAGAAATAAACAGTTCAAGCCTTTAGCAGGTGATTCAACAGTTAGAACAGCTAGAAAAGTAATTTTTCAGTTAAGAGAAGTCTATGAATCTAACAGCCATCCTCACACACTGTGTCCATCAGGAACACAGGTCTGACAGAACGTGGAGGCTGTGGCGTGCAGGGGCAGCAGAGTGATCAAGTGGCTTGCACAGGAGGAGTGGGTTTTCATTTGGGTTGAAAACGAGGGGCTGCGAGTGGAGAAAAGTTAAAAAATAGATGGATTCATGGCACAGGCTGCAACATGCAGATCTGGGATGAGATTTCTTCAGACCTCCCAAGCGTAACTTTGGGACACATGGTCTGGAGGCCATGGCACTCCCAGGCCCTGTGGAGCGCTGTTGACTTCAGGGAGGGTTCAAGTGTGCACAGAAGTTTCTCTGCCAGGAGCCTCCCAGCAGACTGGAGCCAGTGTGGAACCTGCCAGTTTGCTGAACCTAAGCCCCCAAGATTCTCTGGCTTTTGAGACTCATAGCTTTGAAAAGAACTATCTAGAACAGATAAAAAATAAGCAAACAAACAAAAATCCAAAAATATTAACGCCTTATCACAGACTTCATATTGGACAGCCCCATGCCAAACATTCACTTCTGCAGGGCAATTTGCTGTTATCTGAGCTTAAGCAGGAATTTAGTGATCACCATGACCTCAAACAGAGACACAATGCAGGATGTACATCTCAACCTGAAATCAACACCTTCATGCGAGCTTACTGACAATCTAATGAGAAAGTCCCAAGGAAAATGTAAAACTTCTGAATTTACAGAGTGGTTTCATGGGCAACTGAATGGCAAGAAGATCAGCAAATTTATTTAGTCTGAAGTTGGTTTCTGCTGTCTCCACAGTGGCAGATTGTAAAAGTAACCTAAATTCATGTAGATATTATTGTGTCTTTGTTTAAGTCCTAAATTTCCGGGATAAATAAATTAAAAATACTATTGTCTATACAATAGGCTTTCTGACATTAAACCACTAAAATTGGTATTCTAAATGTGATAAAAGCATTTAAACAGGACTTCAGTGTTATAAAACTATGTGAAAAGTGGTTTTGTATTAGCTGCCACTAATTATTCTTTTGAAAAATAACACAACTCTTAACCTGATCATCATCAATACACAGCCCAAAGAACAAAGGCTTTAATGTACTTTTTTGGATTCTCTTACGTGTGTTGGAAGGTACAAGTCATACACAGATCCAGAGTCCACATCAATGGCATGAAATCCCACTACTGAGCCATATATGACCTTTAGTCTTTGCCCATTTTCAACAGTCAAGTCAACTGACAGTGGTTTGTGATGAAGTGAGGTAAAGGACTGGAAAAAAGAAAAATGCAGTATGTAACACAATAAAGCTGTTGGTTTACAGAACTACATTTAGGATCCTAAGAATTCTAAAAACTCAAAAGTTAAACAGCTATTTTTGTTAAATAGTAGGTTACATTTAAGGAGCTAAGTATTCATCATCCACTGAGTTGCAAGGACAGTTGGATGATTTGTTTGTGGTTTGAAAAAGAAATCAAGATTCTAGAAATGGAGTAGGCAAAATGTAGGCTGAGTACCATTGTGTTCAGTTTCCTTCCCTTTTGAGGGAAATCAACATCAACTTTGTCAATTCAAATGCACATTTTGGCACAGCATTTGCTGTGTCTGGCTGGGGTAGAGAGAAGCAAGTTACTCACATCTAACACTCACGACTGTGACAGTTTCATGCTTGCCATCTCCAAAGCACATCAAATGAGCTACATTTTCTTTGAAAGAATACTCAGTTTATCTTTAGCTAGAATAAATGTTATATAAAACAACAAAAACAAAAGCAGAGAGTAGATGAGAGACAGTGAGAGACGGTGACACATCTGAACCAAAGTGATGTTTCACTTACCTTAAAAGCCATGAATTTGTGATAAGGCTTTGGAGCCCAAGCATAAACCTCCACTGAGTTTTTCAAAGCGATTACAAGGAATTTGATTCTCTCATATTTTACTGTAATACAAGAAGAACACTTCCTTAGGTACCAGACAGACACTCAAATCAAAGACCATCTCATGGCAATAAATAATTTCAATGGATTACTTGTAGAGGTAGACATTATCCAGCAAGGGAGACTAATGCATTCTGGACATCAATGTTTAATATCACCAGACAATACCTTGACTGGAAACCTATAATTCACTTATTTTCAGTAAAGCCAAATGACTGTTACCAATATTTATATATTCCTTTTCATATAGTGATGAAAAAAAATAAATCTCACTAGTCAGAAAAAAGGTCTTGACCCTGCAGCTAAAACAACCTACTTGATTTTTTCATATGAACACACCCCACCATTGCTGGTTATGAATAAGCTACTGTTGGAGGACTGGTAGTTGTTGGCTGAACAATTCTGTCAGACTCAGCAGGATGAATTTTCATTTCACTGCTCATCTGTGGGTTAAATCCCCAGGTGCTGTGTGGGCGAAGGACTCCCATCTTTCTGAGATGAGTAAGCGTTTAAGAGATGAGCAATTTCTCCAAGACAATTAAGGTCATGCTGGGCCCATTGAGAATAAATGAAGAATCATGCATTGAAAATTAAGATTTGTTTGTGCATTGTGTTTTCACTCTGCCAGAGACAGGCATTTGGAAACAGGATGCTATCTCACATAGGCAGAGAACAAGAAAACTCAGCAAACTCCACCAAAATGTAGAACACTACATCCTTTTCCTTTTCAACCTGGAAAAATAGCTGTACAACCAAAGGTCAAGATACAAGAAGATTCACCAACAGAAAAACAGCAGCAGCTGTGCTGTCAAAAACGTAAGAGTGGCTTGTCATATGTAAACACAGAAGGTCCTACCAAATGTTTGCCTAATTTTAGGATAAGTATTTTGTCTTTTTTTTTTTTTTTTTTTAAAATGCACCAAACCCAACGATGAGCAACTGAAGTGGAATATGTGGGTGCTTAGGCATAATCACAGTTAAAGTAACAACACACATCTGTTTCACACTCTTTCTTGAGTTTAACCCCTGCCACTTCTAAAGCCAAAAGGCAAAACAGTCAAGCAAGGTATTAATGAGAAGCAGCCACCTCACATTTCCTGCACTCCTCTGTATCATGGCTTTACTTGACTTCGAAGAAAGTGCCACTTTCATAAACCATGCTTCATCAAAGTAAAACTTGTGCCATACATCCACCCCTCACAGTTAAATGACAGAAATTATCACAACCCTCACATTCACCTTCAAGCATGAGCTGCCTGAGAGTTGAAGAAAAGCAAGATGGTACCATTTCCAGGGTGTTTAAACAAAGGCATATTTGGGTCTTTCATAAGAGAAAGGGATGAGCTCACCTGCCTAAAGACATCCTACAAATATGATTCACTAGGACTTGAACTAGGTCCAATTTCTTAGCAGTTACCTATGGCCAAGAGGGAAGCTGAGGAGGTGCAAAACATCAGTTCAGTTAAAGCCTTAAGTAACAACAGAACAACTGAACCACTGGCTGAGCACAGACCATGGCTGGCACTCCCTCCCCTTCCAGCCATCACAGGGAACAGCCATAACATCAGCTGGTAACTGCTGCAAGAAGAGTTGCTACCTGAAATGACAGGGAGCAAGGCATCTGCCATGTAAAACAGGGAGTCTTGAAAGAACTCATGAGGTATTCACCCAATACAATCCTGAAACAAAGCTGAAAAATGCTGCTGTCACAAGATGCAAAAGGAGGATGATTAAGCATCTCTCTAAGGAAAAAACCAGGAAATCCTTACCGACTTTGTAGTGCACACAGCCTTCCAAGTCACCCACGGACACCCAGCCTTGCCGCTTTTCCACCTCTGGATCATTGCGCAAAATTTTATTTCTCAGCCATGACAAGTAATACACCCTCAACTTATTCTTTTTCCCTGGGATTTGCAAAAAGAGACAGAACACTTTAACTCCTTGAACTATAAACTCTCCCCCACTTAGAAAAAGCCAGAGTTTTGTGACTTTGAGTACAGCGGGTCCTTGTGCCTTGCCAGGGTGAGAGAACATAGCAAGGGCACAAAAGGAGCGCCTGGGGTGATGGGGACACACAGGGGGAACTGGCACAGGAGCAATCCTATGTGCACTTACCCTGTGACTCAAATTTCATGCAAGATTTTCACACCTGACTAAAATTCTTCCCTGGGGCCAAAGAATAGGTTTCTACAGACACAGGTGTTATCAGAAACCATCACACTGTCTGTTTACCCTGGAACACAGGCATGTCTTACAATGGCCACTTTGAATAAGCTATTCATTTAGCTCTAATTAACTGTGAATCTTAATTCAAAGTAGCTATTTTTCTTTTGGATGCTTTTCCAGGTGAGAATTATTTTGTCATCCTTCATCTCAATCACTCTTTCTGTTGTATTTGTTCATAAGCATCTACAGCCAACAGCACTCTGAGACAGCAGATTACTCTAAAGAGAAGGACTGTGTCATGTCCCAGCATCAACTGGACCTGGCAGCATGGGACAAACAGCTCTTGCCATTGCCCACCATGATGAATCTGGATTGGAGACAAGCTCCTATTCCTTGCTGGACCCACACCTCTGACCTTGGTATGTATTGTGCATCCTGTGAGGCTGCTCTCAGTCATGGGGAATAAGGCCAGAGTCCAAACTGTTTCCCAGCAGGGGTTGAAGACCTCCACTTAATGTTATTGATGCTTTCACAATAAAGATCACTCTCATGTTACTGCTCATACCTTTTGTTGAACACAGGATGAGGTTATTTCATGATATGTTAATAGAACTGCACTCAGATAGATGCTCACCCATCATAGAAACAAGAAAACTATAGCTTGCAGAGAACCTGTCCATTTTAGGAATATGAAACACTCTGTACCTCCCACAAACCATTTTACACATTAACTAGGCAATGAATTATCCCAAAGCCACTCTGGAACGAGAGGGTAAATGTTAAAAATTCAGGAGAGTTTTCTTATTAACAAGAATAACTGTCCTGTGAATTTCTGAAAGAGGAAATTCCTCAACCTAGTTTATAACCTAATTCTTCTTTTTAATTGCTTCCAACCCCAACGTGGGTCAGATACTTTTAGCCACTGAACCAACCTGATATAGTAATTAGCACATTGAGTCCTTCCAGAACATCCATTTGCTGGAACCGTCTCCTTGTAATCAGTGTATAAACTCTTCCTTGCCCACTTCTGTCCAGCAGCCACAATCCATTCTCTGTTCCCACCAATAAATTTACTCCTGTCGATACATGAAAAAAATACTGCCTAAGTCACCAAATGATTCAGAGGTCACCGAGTGTTCATTGTTTTGAGAACCAATTTTTATTTAATCTCACTTAATGGTACCTGATAATTTCTCCGTTGCTCTGTAGATGACTTCCCAGAAAAAAAAAAATCTCACCATTAGAGTTTTTACTCAGCAGAACACTTGTACACCTATGGAACTTGAAGGATAAGTAGTTCTGCTGAAGTCAATGTTTATTTAAACAAAAAGGAAAATATTCTGTGAACCTGAACTTCTCAGGTGACCTTGGAAAGTACCTGTGACCAGCGCCAAAGTCCCAGTCCAGCACCATTACAGTAGTGACACAGGAGACCCAACTGAGTGTTCTAAGGGTCCCTATCAATTATGAAGAAAAAGACAAAAACAACCAAAAAATCCCCTCCAAACTCTCTTTTTCAAATACAACATTCAAATCATGGGGGCACCAAACTTGCAGGAAGAAGCACTGTGTTACAAGGAGGTGCAGGGTTTGTTTGAAAACAGTCTCTAGTTTGCAAAATGATTTCAAATGCCAAATTAAGGAGTGAATCCATCTGAAATCCAACTGTTACTAAGGAAGAGAAGGCTCCATTGGGTTGCTGACATCAGAGAATGTCAGAAATTGTGTTTGGCTGGAATGACATCTACGTTTCTAATCAGCACATTCTAAAGACACAATATAAGGTATCCTGCTGTAACAAGCACTCTCCTCCACTGGCAGTGCTCTGACAAGTACCTGGTGCTTAACTGCACACCTTGCCACACAGCTCTGTTCTTAATTTAAAATTTTGGATTCCTACAAACCCACATTATGCAAAATCTGTGAAGCTATAAACTGGAAATCTACATTTGCTTTGGATAATGTTCCATCTACTTCATTCATTTGCCATTCTAGGCTCAAAAAGTGAGGAGTAAAAGGCTGGGCAAGTCTCATAGAATACATCTGTTCTTCTGAAGCAGAAAGATGGTTAGAACAACTCAAGAGTTTAGCTAATGTGTGACTGGGACAAGGTCTACAGCTGTTGAGATCGGTCTGATGGCTGTATCTTGGTTTTACACCATTGTGAAGCTGACTCTGTAAAAAGCATCTAAGTTTAAACAATGGTTCAGTGATGTTCAGAATAAGCGGTGACAGCAGGAACTAAGCAAGACAAGCTTTTGGAAAGACCTGACTTGCTTTGGATCCTTGGAATACCTAACACACGTGACAGCAACAGGCTTTGTGTTTGGATTATTTCCACTGGGTCAGGGCTCTGTGATCAGCTGTACTCGTGTCTCACGAGCCACAAAAGCTGCTGAAACATTTGCACCTTTTGGCTCTCCCAATGAGCATGGTTTCAGCTTGGTGCTTGATCAAAACAATTTCTCATTCTGATGCACAAAATCCTTTGCAACTGTAATTCATATGTTTGCCATCTCATCCCTGGGAAGGCAGGGCCATGTAAGTGACACAGGTATCAGCTCAGGGATCCACTCCAGCACTCTCTGCCAGGAGAGCTGCAATACCTCTGTGAAATTTGCCTAGCAGACACCGCCAGCCTCTCCTGCTGTGCCTTCCCTCCACACACTTGCCCAAGGACTCTGAACTTACCCCACAGAGCAGCACATAGGACCTCTGAGTTGAATTTCTTCTTGTATTTACGGATTTCTGGGCTGTCACTTTGTGGGCGGATATTGGTTGGATTGACATTGACAACGGAGCCCTTCCTTGCATTTTCCCTCCTGACAGGCTCAGGTTTGGCACTAGATGCTGGAATGAAAGACACACGCCATTGTGGAAAATGTGAGTGTTTGGCTACAGTTCATATTTGAACCACCTTGTTTGTGGGATAATGAAAGAAACCCCAGAAGGGTGAGAAAACATCCTGAGAGCTTTGTATAGCCAAAAAAAATCTGGAAAATTCCTCAGGCATTCCTGAGAAAGCATGGTGGTAACACAGCAGCAGAGTACAGTGAACCACATCTGAAAGAAGGGCAGAAGCAGTACAGTGAAAATTCACAGTAATGTGAAGCTCTAGTTTCAAGAGGTTTTACTCAGAGTTTCCATTTCCAAACAATAAGCCCTCTCCACACCTTTCCAAAAAAAAAAAAAAAAAAAAGAGAGAGAGAGAGGGAGGAAAGAAAAAAAAAGAAAAAAAAAAGCAAAAAGAAATAAAAATAAAAAAACACAGGAGGAACACTTTAATGCAAAGGCAAAGCATACTCACGAGAACTACAGGAAGGTCCTACTGGACTGGTGGGAGGGGTGATCGGCAGAAGCCTCGGATCTATGAATGATGTGAAGGATGTTGTGGAGGATGTGCTGCTCTTGGCAGGTGGGCTCTCAGCACACGGGCTCTGCAAGGAGAAACAAGAGGTGCCTCAGGCAGGGGGTGCTGGGGCACACAGCCCTGTGGTGCCCTGACAGAGCTGCTACCTGCATCCAGTGACACCGCTCCCCACAAGCCCATGCTCACAGCAGTGTCAGAGCCCTCTGGGGCTGCCCTGGCCCCTGTGCTCCCTCAAATGATGCTTGGGTGGGAGAAAGCCAGGGACAATGAGCAGAGGCAGACCACAATGCTGCCATGGCAAGGAGCAGAGGGTGTGAGTCCTCTAGTTTGTGCAAAAGGGGAGGAAAAAAAAGCAAGGAAAGAAAAGGGAGTAGAGAAGGAAATGAGGGAAAATAAGAGGAACAATGAAATCTGTTAGGCAGCTCAAGATTTCTTATCTTCCTCCCAGCTAAAACTTTTAAAGGAAAGAAGGGATGTAGTGAAAACTTCATCGTAAAAAGAGACAGGACAGAGAAACTTAAAAAGGCTGGAGTTCAATACAGTCAATCTGTAATTTATCTCTTACCTTAGTCAGAGGTTTGTTCTGAGGTTCTTGGCAAGTCAGTGGCACTTGCGGCGGGTTCACAGAGGAGTCTGTAATTTGGCTTTGCTGGAGGAGATCTGGCAGGAGATAGTTCTGGTTGTTTACGCTCCAAAGGCCTTCTTGGGTGTTTGGAATCTGTTTCCCTAAAATCTGATCCTGCATGAGAACAAACAGTTAAACACCACATTTAGTTTATTTCCACTGCACTCTGCAACTCCAGTTAATTAGGATGATAAATAACGAGCACATGGGGAGGAGTGCTCTCCCTGATGCATCATTTAAAGACAAACCCTACGGCAAGATTAAAACCAAAAATTAATCACCAAAATGTATGGCAAACACCTGAGATGACAAATTTGGGGTTTACTCCTGAAGTGCTCCACAAATATTCCTCATCTACATTACCTCAACGACAGAAAAAGAAGGAACTGCACCCTCAGAGATACCAAGTCTAATGATTTGCTAATGAGTTTCAGACCTGACCTTTGTGTACTGCAGACAGAAGAAGGCACGTCTTAGTTCTGCACCTGCATTAAGTTCGAAGCCCTTCACCATTAATTTCATTGCTACTTTCCATTTACTGAATCAGGAAACCTTATTCCAGAAAGAGGACATTTAGTAGGACCCAGCATCAGCATTTCCAGTATAGTGATGTTTGTTTCTGCAGACCTCCTTACAGCAACCCATGGAAATACTTGTGAGCTTTGTGAGGTACCACAGAAACTCTTTCCCTGACAGCACAATCTATGGAGTCAGAGGTTGGTTTCTGGGAATACCATTTGTTTTAATTTAGATGTAAAAACTGAATCCAAAATATCCAAGCCAGTATTTGAGACTGGGTAACCAAGCCAGTATGAGGCTTTTTAGTTCAGTTTTCAGTCACATTCAACTGAACTAAACAAAACCAAATCCCTATTTGAATCATTTGGGCAGTTTGGTACACCCTAACCACTTCAAAGCAGTTCATGCTGATGCGACAAGGAAAGGGATGTTAGAGATGTGGAGACTCATGGTGGCTGTGGGTGATGGGTAAAAAAATGTTCAGAGAAGGGATGGGAGGCTCCATGAGAAGGGGGGAGAAGACTAGAAGGCAGCAGAGAGATTTATGAGAAGTGTCAGCCTGTTCTCCCTCCCACACTCTTTTCTCCAAATCCACCAAAACACCTGACCTCAACTCTTTATCATTCTCCTTCATCCTCAGTGTGGGCCTCAAAGTCCCCAACATTCTCCCTTCCCTCAAGCAGCCTATTTCCAATACCTGGATATCAGGCGAAAGGGGAAACACTGGGCTGCTTTTGCTGTAAGAGAAATACTGGCTTATGCCCCGTTTATGGTTCTTTCTCCAAAGCAGAGTCATTTCTCCTCGAGGATGGTGGGACAAAGGCCAAGGGGAACTCCCTCCCCAGTCAGGAGGGTCACCACTCTGGTCTGAAGTTTAGAGACACCAGAGGTAAAGAAAACTCCTTTTTCTTTCTACCCTGCCACAGCTCTGGAGAAAGCACCAGTTTCACAGCAATTTATTTTCCCTATCTGTGAAGCAAGAATACACTCAGTAATATCTGAAAAGGGCCCTGACACCAAGGACAAGTCTTATTACTGTAATTTTTTTCTTGTTTTCAACCACAAAGAACATTGTTCTGCTTTGTCTCTCTTCATCTTTTCTGCGCTAATATTTATCACAGGGGAAAAACCACATGACTGGAAGCCTCTACTAGAAACTACAGCTGGAAGAAACCACAACATGACATATGAGAAGACAAGTATTTTTGCTAAGCCAGTAGGGAGAGATGAAGTGGTTTTCCCCTGCTCTGGTAATATTTTAAGCAGTAAGAGGTAGTTCACTTTCAACTGGAATAAAAGGAAGTCAAGATTTTTAAATATAGCAACAATGCACACCAACAATAATCAACAGTGCTTTTTGCCCAGTGCCTTCGCAAAATACCTTGACATCAGAAACTACTACAGGTCAATAAGGACGACAAATAAAGAACTGCAATTTTATACCACAATGTAAGCATTTCTACAGGAAGCACAAACCCTGAAACTACATATTTTTTTTCAAGGCTTATAGCTGTAATTTGCAATGACGGAGAAGGACTTCAGAGTGAGAATGCTACCAAGAAATAATGGATATGGCGTTTATCATGCACATCAATGACCTAACTCCCCCTGACTGTACCCACCCCCTTACAAATGGCCAAATTACCTTCTGTTCTGCCACGGTGCTTTGGGGTTTCAGTTCAATTCCATCTGGTACCCTTGTCCTTGAGAAATCTGCAATTCTGCCGCTTAGCAGTTGCCTGGTAACAAACTCCAATTAATGAACAGAACTACTTCAGGGGGAAAAAAAAGGAAAAAAAGGAAAAAACTACCCATATCCATGTTCAAAAGTGAACATAATTAACATTCAATAGTTACACTCAAAGGTTCTTGTACAAAAGCAAGCTGATTAGTCTGTGGATCTGCCTGAATGGACTTGTGCCTGAGGACCACTCACACGCAGCAGGAAGCTCTCCCTACCTCGACAGAGAACATCCCTTCATCTCCCTGAATTTCATCCATCATCTTTCAGACACTGCATAGCTCAGGCAAGTCCCTCAAGCTGTCATTTGAGAAGTGCCTACTTCAAAACTTCTGTCTCCCATCACACATTCCCCTGTGGGGTGTAATTATGAGCCACCCTGCTCTCCAGAGACAGCACCAGCTGCTCTGCCATGTGCTGCTGTCAGGGACCTCCCTGCCAGTGCCTACTGGGACAGGCTACACTGGAATTTCATCCTGTGACTCAGTCTCTGAAACATGGACATCCTCACCTTAAAAGGAAACAGAAAATGTTGCCCAGTGCACAGAGAGACAGAAAAAAGCAAGAGCTGCTGGACTGGCTGGGGCCAAGAGCTCCCCTAGGCCAGCATCCCGTCCACAACAGTGATCAAAAGCTGATACCAAAAGCAAGAGTGAAAACAAGGCAAGTGTCTGTTGTGAATTCCCAGTACAGCACTGCTTCCTGCACTGCCTGAGGTATCTTTGCATTTTAAACTTTTTCACCCAAGTGGAACTGCTTCAAACATGTCTTGGCCCCATTTCTGTACACTTACACCTCAAATGATTTATTTATCCCATTTATTTATTTATAGTCATATCTTTATTACTGCAATCCATTTAAGCCTATTACATTTTTGACTCTTTTCCAGTTATTATAAAACTAACTGGATGCAGGATGCCAGTGTG
Source organism: Callaeas wilsoni (assembly GCA_013398955.1). Classification (NCBI taxonomy): domain Eukaryota; kingdom Metazoa; phylum Chordata; class Aves; order Passeriformes; family Callaeidae; genus Callaeas; species Callaeas wilsoni. The sequence continues at coordinate 7,676 of VWPU01002666.1, read as the reverse complement.
AAGGGCTCTACAGTGCTATGTGCCAACTGGTAGCAGACTGTAATGTATTATTTTTTTTTCTTTTAAATGATGCCCCATGCAATAAAAAAGAAGGTTTGGTGAGAGACCTACTGATTTAAGATGGGTATTTAGGAGTAGAAGTTCTTGTGGCACTTTTTGTTGTTTATTTTTTGGTTTTGGATTGTTCCCCCGTTCTATGTGAGTGGGCAAATATTTACATACTAAACTTTGAAGGAATGACAAGATGTGGATTACGATCAATGGTGAATGCCAGGACCTGTTCTTATCATGGAAGCAAACAGCAGCTGATCTTAAACAATGTCAACCTCCGACTTAGGGGAGGGAGAAAGTAGTTGCTAGCAAAGCACACACCTGCATCCACCTTGTCCAAATGCTGGTAGGAAACAGCAATTAAAGAGCAAAGAGAGGAAACTGAACTATACAAACTAGTCCCAGGATAGGCAGTGTTTTAGGGGCATCCTGCAGGCAGTGGAGGAGGAAGCATTCTCTGTAAAGTAGGAGAAATTAACATCAATGGAATAGATGTGCTAAACAAGGAGGTAAAACACTGGATCATATACACTGACACTCTTCCCTTAAACAAAAAACTGGAGTCTGTGAGGAAGAATTCTGGCTCATCTCACTGTAAAGAAAAACAAGACCAGAAGTTGCTTTACTGGTGAAAGACAGGAGCCCTTAGTCCAGCATCCTCAGAAATGAGCCTTCTCAGGGTGGTTAACAGGATTCATCCAAGAACACAGGGAGCTCCTTCTCCTGCATATGTCCCAAGTGTAGTCCTGCTGGGCACCTCCAGGAAAGCTGGAGTGTGGACATCAGGTGCTGTTCCCCAGCCCAGGCACGAACAGGAAAACACAGGTTGGTTTCAGTAGCCCACTAAAACTTGGCCCAAGGTGCTTCAGCCAGAGTGCCCACAGAAACACTCCAGAGTGCAAAGAGCTTCAGGTCCTACAGTCACATGCCTCAGAGAGCAAAATACCCCCAAACTCTTCACTTCATCCAGAATACAAGGTTTCAACACTGGCTGCTCCTTTCACGCAGATCACTATCCCTTCTGCTATTCTCTTGGCAGCAATCAGGATGCACTTCCTGAAGTATCTTTTAATATAAATGATGTTCAGCCAAGGTGAAGGGACTTTGTTAATAGCAAGATTATACCTTTGATTTTACAGGGGCTCTTGCACTGGCTGTGTGCACAGGAAGGTAAACGTGACAGGGTGCTAATTGCACCTCTCCAGAGGATGGGTGGATCTCAGACACAGAGGAGATGCAAATATCAGCTGCAGAGTTCCAAAGGCAGTGATACCACTCCTTCACACCATTACAGCATGCAAGGATCAGAGCAATCTGACACTTACACAGCAAAGTCATTGCTACAGGGAAAATCCATATTTTTATGTAGAGTCTGAGGTCTAGGATGAATTCTATGACCTAGAGTGAATAAAACTTTGTAAGATCAGAATAAGGTGGTTTGGAAGAGGATCAGTAGGAAAACAAAGGCATTACAGTAAAAGTCAGCTCTTTCAGGTGCACTGAATAAGTTACAAGATTTTTAACATTCTTTCTCCTCATCTCAGCTTTGAAAATGAACTTCAGAAATGCAAATCAGAAGCATATGCAGGCACAAAAATTCTACCTCTTCAGAGCAGCACAGGGGAAAGGATTGGTACCAGCCCAACACAACAACCTGCCAACAATGCTCCAAATCTGGGCAGCTCTGCCTGATGCCTGACAAAACTGCGTGCGTAATTCTGTCAGAAGAGCAAGAGCCCCATCCCAGAGAGCTCTGTGGCGCTGGGATGCACTTCAAAGTAAATCCTAGAACTTGAATTAAACTGAAGTCTCTGCAAAAAAATCAGAAGTTTCATTCATCAATACTAAAAAATGTTTCTGCTTGCTGTTCCTAAGAGCAGAGGTGGCAAAGTGATGCCCTGGCTTCCTTCTCGTGGAGTAGCAAGCTATTCTTGCTCCACTATTTCTCAGCAGAATACACATTTTACATGACACCACAAGATGTCAGTCACAAAACCAGCAAGATAAACTGGAAAGCTAGAGAGACACAGCTCAGGTGGGATCAGCTTGGGACAAGCCACAGCATCAGCTGGAAACTACAGCCGTTGTACAAAATGTCAACATTAAAAATACCACACATTTTACAAAACTATCCCCCCTTTTTATAAACAGCCCTGGTGAAGGAATCAACTTTTCAGTGGTAACTATTTCTCCCAGAGTGAACAGACTATGTGAATTCAAGGGTCATGTTTGCCTTGTTTTCTCCACTGTAACCTGTATTTGTCATGAAGGCATACAATTTTTACAGTTTTCTTTCCCTCTCCTTTTTTCTTTCAAAAATTTCATGTAAATGCAGATCAATGTGAAGCAATCCCTATAAGAGCACTACCCAGTATATCCAGTTAAAACAAGACATGTCCTCATTGTCCCAGGGCAGCAAGTCATCAAAGCGTACTATTACGCTGTGCACATCTGATGGAGCAAACATTTACCCCCAGGAGTTCATTAAAATGCAATTAAATTGCTTAATTACAACTGACACAAATGAGTGATAGTAACTTCAAAGGAACGGGAGTATTTATGCATGCCAGCTTTTTCTAGATTTTTAGAAGTGTGTAACAAGAATATTATTATTATTATTAATAATAATAATCAAACCAACCTTGTGTGGTTTGTGTCATCTTCATCGCTGCTGCTGCTGCTGACTTCATCACTTGAGGAGGAATAATCTGCTGCTTTTAACAAGGAGTTGGCACTGTCCTTCACCTTGGCAAAGGAGCCTGGACTCTGAGCAAAGAAAACTCAGTTGAAGAAGCCATTGTTAAACAGCATGTGCTGTATTTTACTGTCCCAGCTGATACAGTTATGGTCCCTTCCACACCAAAAAAAGCTTTACTAGGAAGCTGATGCTTCTGTTGGTCCATCACAGGTGCGTATCTCACACAGGAAAGTGACTTGAGCCAAAACTGGACACTGCTGAGGACCTGAGCTGGACACAAGTCAGACCTGGACTGAGGGCACTGAGCTCAGGCCAGCCCCACACACCCCTCAGGCCGATTCATGAGTGATGCCAAACTCACACAGCAAAACAGAGCTGTCTGCACAGACAGACCCCTCGGTGAAAATGATGGACAAATCAAAAATATCAGTGGATTTAAAAGAACCTACTGCAATCTGGCCTGGATGAGAAACTTTTTCAGGCTTCTGATGCAGCTGCACGTGGTTCTGGGACAAAACATTCTCTGCCTTGGCCAGTCCTGGACTCCCTGGGGGTAAAAAAACCCAAAAGTTTCTTTTTTTAAGTGTACATGCAGCAGGTGAGAGAGCAAGACAAGAACACACAGCTACAACCTAAAGCAGATACCAGTCTCTGCTGACAAACTTCTTTTTTCTCTTTGTTGCAAGGGAAAATGTCATTGCTTGTTTCCCAGTGGTTCTGGATGCTGCAATATTATGTACATAAATTGACACTGGTGTAGTTTAATGCTGCAAGAGTAAGACAAGCAAACCAAACTCTTGGCAACATACTCTCACTGCACATCAGCCACAGATCCATGGAAAGGGAGCAAGGGAAAAAGGTGAGGGCATCCTAATCCCTTCCTCTGATCCTCTTCTTGAGGAGAGACAGCTCGTCACATCAGCACCTGCTGGTCATATTCCAGCACCAAAGGAATACACAGCTATCTCCTGTGACTGCAGACAGGGGAGTCAGGAAGAAAGCTCAGGAGCCCCAGCCCCCCAGCACACCTCTGGGAGGAAACAGAGGTGCTGCCAAGATTTGGCCTTCATAAAACTGTTACACAAAAACAGTCCAAAGAGTCTGATTATCTAAACCCAACCGGGCTGGGGGCAAACAGCGGAGCTAAACTGCAAATCTTCCTGTTTAATGTGGGCCCCCCACCGCCTGCAAGCACTGGAAAAAGCAAAAGAAGCCTTGAAGGGATGCTCTGCACACAACCCCTGATACAAGGGAAGGGAGGGAAAGCCACTGTACCCTTGCCCTGCCCTGGGACACACTGGCCAGCTCAACACTTGCCTTTTTCAGCAGCTTCTCCCATGACTACCCCACTGTTACCAACAGGACTCCTTGCAAATTAAGGGGGGAGAATTCAAGTTCACACAAATTCGGATTCATATTTGGTAATTTAGACAGTTTTGTCACAATGGTTTCATGTCTTCATCCATTTTGCAAAGCTTTCAAAACTCAGAATTCCTTACTGGTCAAGAAGCACCTAAGCAACTCAGCAGAACGATTAGCTTTAAAGTATTTATAGCCCTTTCCTCCAATTCATTATCCCTGTGGGTTTGGGAAAGCAACAAACTCTATCTGAAATGCCATATGCCAGAACTAGCTCTAATTTAATGACACTTAAGAACTCAAGGAGACAGTTTAAACCACAAGGGAGGTTTTCTAGTCTTTCCATTGCTGGTTAGATTTTTGTTTCCCCATGCCAAAATAGCACAGGAGTTACACATCACATGGACTTCGCAAAGTTGAGCTGGGCTGTTGCATATTGTTCAACTCTGTTATTCAAACACAAAATGACATAAGAGGAAAAAGAAACAAAACCCAAGCAATTTAAAGTGTACTTTGGATTTCTCATGAAGAAAAGCCTCCTATTTTGTGTAGCTAGTAAAAGCAAAACTGGCTTGATTGTCTAAGTGTAATAAATAAGCAATTTGTTCCTCATTTATCAAGGGCTTTTAAATTAACAACGCAAACCTCAGTATAAAAATAAATGACCTCATAAGCTCACTGGGGTGGTTTCAGAATATTTTTTGCATCCACCCTGCTTCAACTTGGGCATGTGTGATTCCCCATGTTCCCAATCTTTATGGGCCAGCCTGGATGCAAGGCCTTGTGTCACATCACAGATTCGTGAGGGGCTACACAAGAAAATGCTCTGCAGCTGACCCACAGAAAACACCCGCAGGACTAGCAAGAGAGGAAAAAAGCTGTCCACTTCTCCATGTCCCCATCTGCCAGAACCTCAGGAACCAGAATCTGTACTGCAAAAACTTCACAACCACAAGCAAGCTGCTGCATTCCTACACAACTACCAGTGACAGCAAAGGAGCTTACTAAGCAGTACTGTGCCTAAATCAGATGGTTTTCTCTTCCTTTTAACTTCTTTTGCCTGTTTTTTTTTCAATTCCACTATCTTTCTGCACATAAAAGAATACTGGAGGAATATTTCGTAATGTGCTGTAGAGAGAGACTTATGCTTCCTTTTGCCAGTGCATTATTAGAGTGCAGAAGTATTAGTGTACATCAACTGCTCAACTGTATCATCTTATCAGTGGGTAGTGCAAAGAGCAGAATTTCCCAATGGGTGAACATCAGTACTGAATTACATCTGTATGTCTGGAATGTTGGCTCTGCCGAGTTTCAATTGTGTCACTAACTGCAACAGAAATGGGTTTTTTTCAATTCTTAATTGAGGCAATTCAGATTTTCCATATGAAAATATATTCATAGTCACTTTTCTGACTCAAAAGAGGAAGTGCTTATATTTTAGGAACATGGAACCATAAAATCCAGAGGGCTTTCAAAAGCCTCTCACCAGAGGACATCATTAAAAGGACATATCCCATTTGCAATGCAGAACTTGACACCCTGCAGAAGACCATTTCATGTGACAGGGGTTTAGTACATTTTGACTGATGGATCTTTGACTTAGGAATCACCTGAGGTTGACCAGCTGCTCTGATGAGATCCCATCTCCCACTGCTTGGTGCCAGGAGTGCTGCTGCTACTGTTTGCCTTCAGAGCATGGCCCCCGGGGGATGACTGATGAGTATTGCTAAATAGAAAGACAAAAAGCAGATGAGACTCTGGTGTGCTGGAACAGAGACTGGAACAGAGACTGGAACAGAGCTCCTGGGCCACCGGATTGAGCTCTCTGCTGTCACAGTGCGAGATCATACTCTGGATAAGGAAAATATTATCTTCATTGCTGCTCCAAGCAGGGCCACCCAGGAGGGAGAGAAGATGATGGAGAGGACAGTTTCCTCTGGGCAGTCATCCTGGGAGATTACAGAGATTCCTGAGTCATTACAAAACATCCTTCTATATTACATCTCCCTTGGACTCTTCAGACCTGTGTCAGTCCTGGTTCCAAAATCTCATGACTTCACAACTCAAGAGAACTGCTCCACTATGTCCCAGAAGATACATCAGCAGTCACTTATCAGTGGAGAAAGGAATGCACTGGACAGTAAAGTAAGTTGCCAAGCCAGTGGCTCAACCAGAAACCCAGTCCCAGAAGCCACTCACTGGTAGCACTGACAAATACTTATATGTTTCTTTTCTGCTTTGCCTCCTGTAATTCCCAAATGGAGAGCATTTAGGGCTTGATATCACTTGAAAGTTATTTCAGATGATGTTTCTGACTCTGGCTCATCAGAAATGCTGCACATCACTTTGTTATTTCAGCTACATCTACTTCACTTTCCAGTCTCTCCAACCCATTCTGCTCCCTGATTAGACATCCAGTGGGGGCTGCCCTTTACTCCTGAGCTCTACACATCCTTGGTCTTTTCTCTTGGGATATGAAAAAAGTACACTAGCCTTAAGGGCAGACTGCCAAAATTGTCACAATACATCTACAGGCTGCCTGCTCAAGCTACTATCAGGCAAAACAAGCACCACAAGCTGTAATTAAAAGTGCCTGTACAAGGAGTTGAGGCCAGATCCCCTCTCACCACAGCATCCGGACACCTGACTCTCCTTTGAAATCAATGCCACTGGCACTGAGGTAGAGCATCTGCCAGATAATTTAGTTTTCCTACTGACAATAAAGCAGCATCAAAAAATTAATTTAAGCATAAAACACAGTATAAGCACCGTGTACGTATAAAGTATACAGTGTAAGTTTCGTTTTAGTATAAGCATAAAACACTTTAGAGCTTACCTTGAAAGGCATCTCTGATGGCCAGGCTGGTCCCTGCTGTAAAATTTGGAGGTTGTCCTTTCTGGAACCTTAGGATTTAATCAAACATTTCAAGGTTGCTATTGATATTTCAGATTCAGTAAATAAACCTGATGCTTATTCTGTATCAATGAAAAAAAAAAACTAACCAACAGAAAAGAACAATAGTTCAGTGGGACCTGTGGGGAGGTATTCCATGGTATTAGCACTGGAAGCTGCAAGTCAGCAGCAGGTGCTTCCAGTTTGCTCCAAGCCTGTGCAGTCTATGAGGGTACAGACAGAAAGGGGCTTGCACCTTTTCTCAGAGTCAGCATCATTCTTGGTCAATATTTAAAGCAGACAGTGCAAGGCATCTGCAGTCACTGAATGCAGCTTTCCCCAGGTGGTGGATTACCTTACGTTGTTACCACAGGCTGGGGAATGAGACACACACACCCTCCAACTGCAAAGTAATAAAATAAATACACACATGGGCATATGCATTCCTGCTCAAATAGTCTTGGACTTGTTCTTAGAAACTCTGTTAGGAAGAGAAATACACCATCACCTCAACTACACAAACTAACAAGCTTTTCTGCAACAAGCCAGATTCTCCACCAAACGGGCTGCTACAGATACCTGGTCTAACAAAAGAGGTCTGTCTGCAGTCACAGATCCTGCAGATATTACATGTGTGCACATACTATACACCGTGTTGATTTGGCATGGCCTGGT